>CAOKZL010003432.1:0-87340 GCA_948472985.1 Iguana delicatissima | reverse complement strand
GTGGCTCTTTTTGGTTTTACCCAGGGCCAGCAAAGGTGGTGGAGACTTTTGAAGATTCGAGGGCTTTTGGCCCCCTTGGTAGCAAAATTCCCTGAAGTTGAGGCACTGTGCCTCTAGTGGGCGTTGATTTGGGAAGGTCTCTTTCTGGTGCAAGATGAGAGGAAATGTTTCCACCATGTTGGCTCCAGAGTATATAAATGACAAAGAGAGTTCTTCTTTCTTCTGGCAATCTCTGCCTTGAGGGACAGGATTGGTTGTCCTAAAAAAACAGGGAGATGTCCTCTGAGCTAAGTATTATGGGAAAGTGAGTATTTTCAAGGGGGAATGGTTTCCTCACCCCCCACCATGAAAGAAAAGGTTATTTTATCAAGGAGAGGTTTGGGAATCTTGCAATCCTCTGGAGGTTGCTAGACTGCAGCTCCCAGCATCCCCACCATTGGCTCTGCTAGCTAGGGATGCTGGGAGCAGTGGCTTTGATGATTCCCTTTCCTGCCTTGAGGAGAAGAGGGGAGATGCTAAGATTTAGGCTTTTGGGGCAAAACCCCCCCCGCAAGATGGCTGTTTCCTCAGTTCCTAACTTGTTCTACCTTGTTTTTTTTTATTTTACAGCCCTTAACAGATCTTCACAAAATGGTCGTAAATTGGTTTTTGTGTAAATAACACAGACTGAGTACACTTTACCTGAAATGCTTCGGATCAGAAGCATTCTTTTATTTGGGTTTTTTTTAAGTTTTTAAAAAAATCCCCTTTTGGAATAGCTTCATGTCTTGTTTTTTCGCTACTTACGTTGTGTATGAGCCCCAGGCTAAAAACTAAGAACCTGTGAAATGGGGGGAAAATCCAAGCGTCATCCTTGGCGCAAATCCATGCTTCCCGCCATTCCACTGATCCTCAGTGTTTTTTTTTTGCCACCTGCTGCCCGCTTCCACTTTTCCCCCTTTTGCCGAAATGAACCAGCAAAACCCCAGCCACCACTTCAAAGGCAGAAGCAGGTAGCTGCTTTTTTGGAGCTTTTTGGATTTCCAGATAAGGGAACTCAACCTGTATCTTCCTTGGATAACAGCTCCCAGAACGTTGGTAGCTCTGAGAGTTGCTCTCCAAAACACATAACCCAGCTGCCTGAGGGATTCTGCAGGGTGTTGTCCAAACCATGGCAGTTGGAGTATTCTGGGAAATGTAAGGGAAAAAGATGCCCATGGTGGCTGGAGGATACTGGGAGTTGTAGTCCAAAAAGGAATGCAGCTGGCCAGAGATACTGAGTTGTCCAAAAGCGCCTATCTATTTGATAGTGTCCTTAGAGGACGAAAAAGTAGCCGCGCTGGCTGGTAGATAGTATGAGAGGCAGCGGGGGGGGGGGGGGAAAAGTTTGGGGGATTCTGGGAGTTGTAGTCCAAAAGGTAACCACACTGATTAGGGGGGCTGGTAGCTGTAGTCCAAAAAGAACTATCTGGCTGGGGATATTGGGTGTGGGGGTCAAAAAAGTAACCACGCTGGGGCGGAGGGAGGCTGAAAACTAAGGGGCTTTTTTCCAAAACAGGGCACCGGATTGTCTTTGGGGGTCACAGCAGATTTATTCTAAAAATGTCAGCCTGCTGGCTGGGAAAGGGTACTGGGAGTTGCAGTCCTCCTCTTTCCTCCCAAAAAGAAGCCTTTCCCTAGCCAGGGATTCCTGGTTTGGCAGAATGGGCAAAGTAAAACACAAAGAGAGGACTGTGTTTCGGGGGGGGGGGGCAAAAAAGAATCGGCTCCTCTTTCAGGTTAGTCCACTTGAAAACTGCTTCTTTTCTTTTGGAAAGGTAGAGGAACAGCAGTGCCTCATCACTGCATTTGTGCTTCAAGTGCGTTATTTCCCGTATTTGCTTTTTCAATTTTGAAATACAGCAATAACTTTGCCCTCACCCTGTTTGCTCCACCTCCCGCTCCTTGATGGGTGTTTTCAAAAACTCAGGATACTATAATTGCAGGATTATGTAATGATGCTACGGAACCTCCCCTACTCCCCACCCAGACTGGGAAAAACAGACACAACACTCCCACCATTTCCTTAGGCTTTCTTTCAGACAACCTAGACTTGTCCGTTCTGCTTTCATATGTTACTCCTTACACTTTTGTAAATCTATTTACTCTTTAAAATTTTCCCAAACTCTGCAGTTTCCCTGGGAATTAATTCTTAATAGGATTACCTCAAAATTACGCTACTGTGTGCTCTCCCTCTCTGTACACATGCCTTCAAGTGGCCTGTCAACTTATGGCAATCACATGATTTTCATAGGGTTTTCCTAGGCAAGGAATTATCATTGGTGGTTTGGCACTGCCTTCCTATGCAATATAGCCTATAGTAGCTGGTATTGCATGGTGATCTCCCATCCAAGTGCCAACTAGGGCTGACCCAACTTAGCTTTCAAGGTTGGGTAGATGCCTCTAGGAAACGAAGAGACATCATCGCCATAATAGTGAAAGGGAGCGCTAGAAAAGATGCTTAGCCTTTAGTTTCCCTTCTTTTGTTCTTCCATCTATGTTCTCAAGCCTTTTTGCTTCCTGCCTGCCTGCAAAGGTTACTTCCTTCTTCTTCCAAACATTAGGTAGTCCTTTGTCTCCCTTTGTCTGGAAGGGAGCATTCATGGGGATGCCTTACACTCACCCAGGACAGCCAGCTTTTCAGGGCTCTTCTACTGGAATCTAGCTAATTTTTTGGTCTATTTCCTTTCCTCTCCAAGATGGAGTTCCTTTTCTCACCTTACAAGAGAATCCGGAGTGTTTTCCTCTTGCTTACTAGCAAATGCTCTGATGGCACTGGCTATTCATATTACTGTGGTTGTCTTGGGTACTGTTGGGAATCCTGGCCTCCTCCCAGCCCAGCCACCAGAAGAAGTCTGAGGTTTCCCTGCTGGAGATCTCCAAGAAACCCATAAGGGATGAACAATGACACCATACCCATGTGGCACCCACTCTGCTCCCATATGAAGCAGAAGAGGACACATTAGCACCCAAAGAAATGAATAAACCATAGCAGGAGAAGGGTACTGATGGATTATTTCAAGGGATTAAAAACTCAATTTCCAAATGACCCAATAGCAGAACAGCAATGGGAGAGCCAGGGGGCTCCAAGCAAAGTGGGAACTGGTGCAGAGCAATGGCTGTATAAGAGCATTGTGTGAAAAGTGCCTGAGACACAAGTCAGCCAGGGTTACGGTCAGAATCCCATTTGCATGCTGCACTCATGGCTACACGTTTTCCAGGGTCATAGAGTGATGATACAGAAGAGTGGACAAATTCCCCCAGTTCTGAGCAGCCTGTTTCTCCAGGGCCTTCCCTATCTCCACGGGTTCTGTGCCCACAGCTTTCTTCCTCCTGCCACTACAATCTATGCCAGTGCAGTCACACCAGAGCAGAGCACCAAGAAGATTCCAGCTTGTATCATCTGGGGTTTTTTTCCCTCTACTCTCACTGGGTCTCTCAGGCCACCCTGCCTCTCCCTGGCTTCTTCCTCTGGAAGAGCTCTGAAATGGACTCATTGAAACGCCCGGTATTACACTTGGGCAAAAAAAAACACAATGAAATGCAGAGGAAGGATGGGTGACAGCTAGCTTGACCAGAGCACATCTGAAAGGGACCTAGGCATCTTAGTAGACCACTTGCTGAACATGTCAACCATGTAATGCAGCAGCTAAAAAAGCCAATGCAATTCTAGGCTGTCTAGGTTGAGACCCACCTAGAATTCTGTATCCAGTTCAGGGTACCACAATTCAAGGATATTGACAAGCTGGAACATGTCCAGAGGGGACAACCAGAATGCTAAACCCGGAAACCATGACGCCCTATGAGAATCCTGAGTGTTTTTAGGAAGCTTAGGGAGCTGGGTGTGTTTAGCCTGAAGAAAATAATGTTAAGAGGTGACGTGATGGCTATGTTTACATATTTGAAGGGATGTCATTCAGAGGATGGAGCAAGCCTGTTTTCTGCTGCTCCAGAGACTAGGACATGGAGCAATGGATTCCAACTTTAGAAAAAGAGATTCCATCTAAACATTAGGAAGAACTTGCTGAAGGTAAGAGCAGTTTGACAGTGGAATATACTGCGTATAAGTGTAATGGACTCTCCTTCTTTGCAGGTTTTTAAGCAGAGGCTGGATGGCCATCTGTTGGGAATACTTTGATGGTGTATTCCTGCATGGCAGGATGTTCGACTCCTTGGCCCTTGTGAGTCTCTTCCAGCTCTATGATTCTATGATTATGACTGTGATCCAAATTGTGAATTTGGTGTTTGCTATAAAATTTAAAAATATTCTTTAAAAAAATATAAACTAAGGGTGCCACCCCTCTGAACTTGCAAGATGTGATGTCAATATCTGGGTGACTTGAGGGTCTCAAATTCATAGGCTCATCATGTAAGTTGAAGCCAACAGGATGGCAAATAACAATAAAAGCAACAGCTGTCAATCAAAGGAGAAAGAGGGAGAGAGTCTTACCCAGAAAGATCAGGTTCTCTGCATTCTCCTCTGTCACTTCTCTATGCAAAGCCCTCTGGTCAGGATCCAGCAGATCCCATTCCTCCTCCGTGAAGCTCACAGCCACCACCTCAAAGGACACTGGATCCTGAAAAGAAAAGAGAAGGAGGGAGATGACAGGGAGGAAGGGGAAGAGGCGGAAAAAGGAGTTAAAAAATGTTTATTGCAGACAGATATAAGTGAGTTCTTCACACAGTGCAACTGTGGACCTCACTGCCACAGGATGCAGCCATGGCCACCAACTAGGTAGACTTTAAAAGAGGATTGAATAAATTCATGGAGGACAGAGCAGTCAAAGACTACAATCAGTGGCTGGGACTTGTATTCTGCTGATGCTCTTCCCATGGGCAACTGGCCGGTCATGGGGGGGGACTGGAAGGTAGGAAAGACGGACCTTGGGCCCGATGCAACACAGCTGTAAGAGCAGTGGAAAGTGCTGCCTCAGAGTGTGGTGGACTCTCTCCCTTCAGAGGTTTTTAAACAAAGGCAGGATGACCATATGTCATAGGGAGCCCTGGTGGCGCAGTGGTTAAATGCCAGTACTGCAACCACAAGGTTGTGAGTTCGATCCTGCCAGGCTCCAAGGTTGACTCAGCCTTCCATCCTTTCGCAGGTTGGTAAAATGAGTACCCAGCTTGTTGGGGCAATTAGCTAAAATACATTGTAAACCGCTTAGATAATGCTAGTTGATAGGCGGTATAGAAATAAATGCTATTGCTATTATTGATATGTCAGGAGTGCTTTGACTGTGTATTTCTGCAGGAGGGCCCTTATAGTCTCTTCCAACTCTGTGGTTCTGTGTTCTTATGTTCCTACGCTCACCAAAAGGCAGGATCCAAAAACACCTAGGCACCAGATCCAGAAAACAATGAAGACCTATAAAGTACCAAGGAAATCAATGGGGAAGTTTATGTCTGATCCAGCATGACTCCCCTGATGTGCTTCACACAGATTGTACAACAATCCAAAAAGACCGAAGAGGAGAGATGTCTAGAGGTATATCCACAGAATCCAAAGCTGGCCTTATTGAAAGAAAGGAGACAGATCCATATAGGCACAGAGGACCACAGGACCTGAAATGGATCCCCTGACCTTCAATTCAATCAGCGGTTTCCTACCTGCTCTGACAACCACGCAGTAAATGATTCCACTCCGTCATGAAGAGGAGGGGGCCTGGTGCAAATCGTCGGGGTCATTTCTCCACCTACGAGGAAGACCAGAGGAGAAAGGAGAGTATATTTAATCATCTTAGTATGAAGCAATTGTAGCTTGTGGCTCCTGTGAATCTGCTCGAGGCTTTAGTATGAATTTAAAAGGACTGAACCCTTTCCCCAAAACAGGTTCGGCAGCTCAGAAAGCTTCTTTATAGTTAAGCCTAAAAACTCAGAATGAAGACAGACACGAAATGGTGATGAAGTAACTGAGGAGATTCCGGGATGGGTCAACAACGGCTTGAGTTTAAGCGAGCCTGAGACAGGCACCAGCCTGGGAAAAGAAATGGGAGAATCGGCAATGCTTTACTAACAAATGAGAGCTTTGTTCAGAAGAATTTGTACTGACAACATATAAAAGTGTATCATGCCTTGTCCTAGCAAAGTTTTGGAAACGTCCAGGGATTCCAAGTCTGGAAACATGGTTGCAAAAAAATTCTGGTTATGATTGAAATAGATGTACTTTCACAACATATTAAGGGAAAATCAGAAAAGGTATTAAAAGAATGGCAATCTACCAAAAGTATCCTCAAACAGAAGTGGAATAGAATGGATATTTAAATATAAGATTATATGTATGTTTGTTTTTTCATGATATATCTTTATATTTAATAGGAGGAAGATAAGTAAGAAGCAGAGTAAACTGAATTAATAGAATAAAAGGTTTAATTGAGATTCATGAGAATTAATTATGAGAATTAATTACTAAAGGATATTAACTCCAATTAGGTACTGGGAGGAAGTTAATTTGCATCTGTATTGGTATGTGTATCTGTACTTGCACTGACAATTGTAACTGTATTTTTTTCTTATTTTTTCTGTCTTCTGTCTTTATCTTTTTCTTTGATGTATTAGTGCTGTTTGTTTTGCTACCTCTTGTTTTTGTTCAATAAAAATTAAAAAAAAGTGTACTATGCTTGTACTAAACAGTTTTGGCAACTTCTGTAGAAGTGTGCTGTTGTTACTCATGAGATCCAAGTGAATAAATTGGTGTTAACCTGAAAGTGGGTTCCTTGGAGTTAGCCGGCACATGGCAGGAAGTCACATTATGTCACTCATAACTGCTGGGAAGTGGAGAGCTTCTTGTTTGAGGGAGTGGGACCGATGGCGACAATGGTCAGGTTTTCCCTGGAGTGCAATGTAGCCAAGAAGTTACACACCAGTGGGAAATTCAAGACTCTTTTTTTTATAAAAAAAACCTTTTGTCCAGCCCGTGCCAAAAGCAAGATTGACGTCTGGGGAGATTTCCACAAATCAGACATGCCAGAACAAAGAAAGCCATACACATTTATAGTTTTTCATAAGATAATTAATTAGTGTACTAAGTTACATCACTTCTACATATAATCTGGTGGGCTTCAGGCCCATGTTTCCCCCGAAAAAAGCCCCTTCTAGGGCATGTGGAGGACACTTCTGCTATGTTTTTAGGCCTTCTCCAGGTCATGGTAGACCCAGGAGAGACCTTTCTTAACAACAGGGAATATGTTACTATTTATTTCCTGTTTTTTAAAAAGGCCTCTCTGGAATCTAATATGAGCTAGAGGACCCCAAAATATGCCAAAAGTGCCCTTGATTCCCCACAGAGCAGGCATTTGGCATCTTGGAGTGAGCGGGGGGTGGTGGTGGAGTAGAATCTAACCACAAGAATAAATCAGCAAAACCCTACTCTCTTTTAAAACATCTGAATGATCAAGAAGTGGAGAACTACTTCTATAAATTATTAAAGCATCATCCATATCTCATGCCAGAACTAGAGAAGAAAGAGCAGATGAGATTTTTGCCCAAGAATGTGTAAAATGCAAAAGATGGAAAAAAATGAATGAATGAATGAATGTCCTTACCTGGGGAAGTGATTATTCCACAACCCTTGTGGTCGTTTTCCTTGAATGGCAGCTTCTGTGTGGAATCCAGTGAAGTCGCTTTCCTCTTGTGAAAAAATCTGGCCTCTTTTGTTTGTTTTTCTCCCTGAAATGGCACTGATCATTCCAGGGTAAGAAGGAAAAGCATTAGGAGATGAAGCATTGACTTATTCTTTACATTTATTCACGTAAATGTATATGTGGACTCTCTCCCATTCTGGATCTCACAACAACATCATTAAAAAGTCAAAGTCTTAAAACCAGTCATTATCACGAAGAGAGTTAAAACTTCTGAATAACCTACACCATCCAAAACAGTAATGTGACAGGCCCTTATTTCTCTGAGGATTGGTTTTCCAGTCCCAATCTAATAACATGCTCCAACACTAAACCTTTAACTCTACCCTTTAATCACATTCTTCCTGTCAAAGGTCTAGGATCTTCAGTGTTCCCTCAGAATCAATTAGTTAATCTTGTTACCAATGACTTTAGGTAACCCAGCCCCACTCAGTAGTTGTAAAACAAACTGTATTCTTTCCTACGGTAACAACAAAAATAAAGTATCTTGTGAGGGATCGAGTACAATACAGCATTATTACATTAAAACAGTCCAAACTTCTGACAGTCTATGCCAGCGGTTCTCAACCTGTGGGTCGCGACCCCTTTGGGAGTCAAATGACCCTTTCACAGGGGTCGCCTAAGACCATCGGAAAATACTTATTTCTCATGGTCTTAGGCTCCATTCCCTCCTTGGTGGTGGTGCGCAAGCGCGAGCCATGCGCTCACATCCTCCTGCTCTCTTTGGCAGGAGTGCGTGGCTCGCGCTTGCGCACCACCACTCCTGGGCCTTTTCCTCACATTACCTTATGGCAGAGGTGGGGGGCGCCCTCCTTCGCTGCTCCTTCGTCCTGCAACTGGCTTCCTGGTTGTGCGACCATCCCGCCCCTTCCCTCCACAGTGCAGCCTGGGAGCTGTAGGCTGAGCTGGGGGAGGAAGGGGCAGGGCGGTCGCGTGACCAGGAAGCCAGCTGCAGGACGAAGGAGCAGCGAAGAGAGCGCCTCGCGCAAGAACCTGCTTGCGTGAACGGCACCCCACCCACCTCCGTGATAAGTTATGTGTGGAAAAGGCCCAGGAGTGGTAGTGCGCAAGCACGAGCCACATGCTCGCGTCCTCCTGCCCCCTGTTCAGAAGGGACTGAAATTGCTCCCCTTCTCCGCTACCCGGAGAACTTCCCGTCTGACGGACCAGCTTAGGGGGGTGGCGGCAGCACGGGGGGCAGGCCCCCTCCTCACCACGGCCCCTGCCCCACTTGCCACGGAGGGGGGCGCTGCAGAAGGGCCGGGGGGCTGCAAGGCGGCACTTTTCCGGGGGGCGAGCTGCGCCCGGTGCAAAAGACAAAGGCGCTGGGATTTCTCCCTTCCCCCGGCCAGGGTCGACACTCTGGAAACTTTTCCCACACTGCCCTCCCAGCGGAAACAAGAGTGAAGTGGAAGCAGAGCTCGGGGTAGGTTCTCGGAGTTTTTCCCAGAGAAAACGCATGGCTGCTCTTTCCCTCTCTGCCTGCTCTCTCCTGTTCCTGGCCGGCAAGGCGGCCTTTGTCGGGGGGGGAGGCATTGTAAATAATAAATAAATAATTTTATGGTTGGGGGTCACCACAACATGAGGAACTGTATTAAAGGGTCACGGCATTAGGAAGGTTGAGAACCACTGGTCTATGCCAAGGCCTCCAATTTTTAGACACTAGTTCTCTGTGTCTTTTCATCAGCTGCTCAAACACAACCTGGCCCCCTCACTGGCCAAGATCTCACTGAAGGCTCTTTGTACAACTGGAATATTTTGCCTTGTATATGATTCGATCATGCATAAGCCCCTCCCACACAAACCACTGAGCTTAAACGTCTAAGCTAAAGAAGCTCTCTCTCTGTTTCTTGGTATTTTCTTAACTAAAGTTTATCCACTTTGAATTCCAATCAACTTTAAAGGTTGTTCCTGTGATCAGCCCTTTGTCCTTAAAATTATGCTGACATTAATCGGCAGAGTCAATGCTTAGTTTTGCAGCACTGGTTCCTAGCTCTGTCTGTAACAATATTTCTTACACTTTGCTGCTGAGTGAATGCATGTCTGATACAGGGTTCATTGCTGATTGTCAACCAGAAGTTGCTGTATTATCAACCATGTATCAGTGTTTTAGTCCTGGGAAAGCAAATATTCTTGCACATGTGCTGTATGCTTTATGAGATCATTGTCATCCCAAACCTACATAACCCCCCCATATTCTTTTTTTTTTTTTACAATAAAAGATTCTTCTCTTTGCTCATGTAAGAAGTGCACTCTTGCTGATGGAGGGAAGTCCATTTGGTCAAAGTTGAGGATATTTCCAGGCTGATACAGAGCGCTTCCACAATCACACAGACTACCCAAAGTAGTCCGTGCAGACCTAATATTTTAGGTCTGGCCCTACATGTCTTTTTCAGGGTTCAGGAGTAACCCTAAACCAGTGGTTCTCAACCTGTGGGTCCCCAGATGTTTTTGGACTTCAGCTCCCAGAAGCCCTGAGCATTGACCATAGTGGCTGGGGCTTCTGGGAGCTGAAGTCCACAAACATCTGGGGACCCACAGGTTGAGAACCACTGCCCTAAACAGTTTTCAGGGTTCAGAGGTACCCCTTACAATATTCAGGGGGATTCAAGTCCCACTCTCGGAGTAATCATTGTGAGTTTGAGTCTCACTTGGCGCCAACAACCTCACATACAAATAGTGGGTTTCTCATCTGGACAATTGACTGGCCACTGTGCAGACAGAACATTGGGCTAGAGAGGTTTTTGGCCGTGAGACAGCTAGTCTGATGTAGTGGTTTGGATGGTGGACTAGCACACTGGGAGACCAGGGTTTGAATCCCCACTTGACCATAGGAAATCAGGAGAGGCCCTTCTCTCAGTCCCGCCTCCATCACAAGCATGATTGGTGAGGCACAAGAGAGGGCCTTCTTGGCAGCTGACCCTAGACTCTTGAACTCGCTGCCCAGGAAGGCCAGAACAGCCTCCTCCTTGTTGTCTTTCTGGTGGCCGGCAAAGATTCAGAACCGCTTTTAACACAGGAACTTTTTAAGGAATAGGCCAGGAGATGCTGTACTGTTGTAATTTTAATTAATACACTATATCATTAATGAGCTCTCTTAATTCTTCAACAGTTTAATTCTGTTTTAACATCTGCTGTTTATCTGTTTTTAAATTGTATTGTCTTAAAGTATAAGCCACTTTGAGGCCCAGTTTTGGGGGGAAAGCAGGAGACAGATATCAATACTGCTAATACTAGCAACAATATTATAATGATGGAAACCCACTGGGTGACCTTGGGCAAGTCGCAACCTCTTGGCCACCTCTGAACAAATCTTTCCAAGAAAACCCTGTTGCAGAGTCACTGTAAGTTAAAAATGACTTGAACGCACCCAACAACAACAACAAAGCCTTCCTTATGTTTTGTGAGAGAACGTTGGAAACAGTGACGCTAAAACACCCTCATACCTGCCTCTTCTCTTCCGCCTGGCTCAGGAGGAAGCCTTCCGCCAGGGCCACCGCCTGGGAACTGGTCTCCGCTCCACACTCCCTGACCCAGTTCTCCATCTCTGGGGGCAGGACAGCCAGGAACTGCTCCAGGATCACCAGGTCCAGCATCTGGTTTCAGCCACTGGCAGCAAAGGTGGTGGAGATGGTTGCAAAGATCTCGAGGGCTTTTGGCCTCCTGGTAGCAAAATTCCCTGAAGAGTCGGCACTGTGCCTCTGAGTGGGCGTTGACTTCAGGGCTGCAGGAAGAGATGAAATCTGTTCCACCATGTTGGTTCTGGAGTCTGTCAATGATGGAGAGGGTTCTTCTTTCTTCTGGCAATCTCTGCCTTGAGGCACAGGATTGGTTGTAAAGGCCTAAAAAACCAGGGAGATGTCCTCTGAGCTAAGTATTATGGGCTTTTTGGTCAGATGAGTATTTTCAAGGGGGAATGGTTTTACCATCACCCACCATGAAAGAAAAGGGTATTTTATCAGGGAGAGGTTTGGGAATCTTGCAGTCCTCTGGAGGTTGCTGGATTGCCGCTCCCAGCATGCCTTACCATTGGCTCTGCTAGCTAGGGATGCTGGGAGCAGTGGCTTTGATGATTCCCTTCCCTGCCTGAGAGGAGAAAGGGGAGATGCTGAGACCTGAGGAACCAGAGATGGGAATGTGTTTGACTGGACCCTCACCCTCACCATGGCTGCTCCTCAGTTCTTATTGTGTTCCTCTTCGTTTTCTTTACTTGTAGCCCTTAACAAATCCTTACAAAATGGTCATAAATCAGATTCTTTGGAAATAATACAAGTTGAGTATATCTTACATGAAATGCATTGGACTAGCAGCGTTCCATATTTTGGATTTTTTCAGATTTTGGAATAAAGTACCTTTTTGGAATAGCCTCATGTCTTGTTCATTCGCTACCTGTTTTGTGTATGAGATGCTAGGCTGGAGAGAGACTAAGAATCTGAAATGGTGGGAATCCAAGTGTAGTCCTTGGCACAAATCCATGCTTCCCGCCATTTCACTGATCCTCAGTGTTTCTTTTTTGCCACCAGCTGCCTGCTTCCACCTTTCCCACTTTTCTTATCTTACATAAAATGCTTTGGATCAGAAGGGTTCTGTATTTTGGATTTTTTTTTTTCAGAATTTGGAATACAGTGGCTTTTTGGAATAGCCTCACGTCTTGTTCGTTTGCTGTCTAAGAATCCGTGTGAATCTATGCAGAGTGCTTGGTGCAAATCTAGCCTCCTGCCATTTCACAGATCCCCAGTCCCGCTAGGTGCCCACTCGCACTTTTGAAGAAGTGGCTGCAGCATTTTTCAGTTCTCTGACATGAACAAGCAGGAGCACCGGGATTCTGTGGAGCGTTGTCCAAACAAGTAACCATGTTGGTTGGGGTATGCTTGGAAATGTAGTCCAAAACCCCACCATGGTGTCTGGGGATACGGGGAGTTGTTGTCCAAAAAGAGACCACGCTTGCCGGGGATACAGAGTTGTCCAAAAAGTAACCACACTGCCTGGGGATGCTATACTTCAAAAAGGCAGCCGTGCCGGCTGGCAGATACTAGGAGAGGCAGCAGCAGAAGTAACCAGCTTGGGGGATTCTGGGAGTTGTAGTCCAAAAAAGTAACCACACCAGTTAGGAGCTATACGCGCCGTAGTCCAAAATTAATCCTCTGGCTGGGGATATTTAGGTGTGGAAGTAAGAAAAAAAAAACCCCACAGCTCAGACTGGGAGGGTGGAGTTACAAGCTATTGTCCGGAAAAAAATAATGAAAATTGTAGAGATGGACAAATTAATTTACAATGAGAAAATAAGATGAATAGTAAATTCTGTAAGTTCTGGGAGATGTTTATGGATTCTCTTCAAAGTGAAAAAATCAGTAGGTGCAGTTTCAACTGCTAATTTATCAACACTTTTCTGTGTACAAACTGGGGGGGTCCCAAAAGTCACCAGAGTGTCTAAGGGGTTCCAGGACTTTTATTCCAAAGATGTCAACATGCTGCCTGATGGACACTGGGAATTGCAATCTTCCCAAAGGAACTTTTCCCCAGCCAGGTATGCATGGAAGAAAAGGAGGAAGACTGCATTGTATTTCTGGGGTGGGGAGAAAATCCCCCCAGGAGAATCGGTTCCCCCACCCTTCTCCCTCTAGGTCTGGGGTGGGCAACTTACACGCCCCCCCCCGGCAGCCTTCGCAGACCTCCTCCTCGATTCCACCAGATCCCCCTTTTCAGGGCCAACAATAAGGCGGGGGGGGGCGTTTCAATGGCGATGGATTATGGGGATCGGAGTTGGGGGGGCTTCCTCCTACTGGCCGACATCAAGGAAGAAAAAGCCAGGCTGGGTTGCAAACCAGAGGCGAACTTTGGCCACTTCCGATCTGGGTTTGGGTGTCCTTTTGGGGAACCCCCCTCTGCGCCCTCCAGAAGGTCCGGGGGCTCAAAATAGCTCCCTCCCTTGGTCTGGGATGGAAGAGAGAGAGAGAAGGGACCCCCTCCTCTAACCCCCCCTGCAAATGGTTTCCTTCCACCCCCCTTCCTGAATCCCGATGCCTTCTGGCGCCTCTCCCCTTCCCCCAATTTCTTTCCCCTTTCAGACCCCTTTGCGCTCTTCCCCCCCTTCCATCTGGCTCGCTTTCTCCCCCATCAGGAGCCCCTTTCAGCCTCCCCTGACCCCCTCTTCCTCCGCCGCCCACTCACCCCACACCCGGAAGGGTCGGTCGCTCCAAAGCGGAGCCGCTGCGCTGGCTGGGGATGCTGGGAGCTGCAGTCCAAAGGGGAGCGGCTCCCGCAGCCGCAGCCGCCTCCTTCTTCCGGGCAGCCCAAGGCCCTCCCACCGGTTCCTTAACCCTTGGAGCGGCTGCTCCTGGCCGGGAAAAGGGGGCAGATTTCCCTCTTATTTCTGCTTTCTTTCTATAGCAATGGTTCTCAACCTGTGGGTCCCCAGATGTTTGTGGACTTCAGCTCCCAGAAGCCCCAGCCACTATGGTCAATGCTCAGGGCTTCTGGGAGCTGAAGTCCACAAACATCTGGGGACCCACAGGTTGAGAACCACTGTTCTATAGGGTCCAACCAGGACAGCAACCATTTTCTTACCCTTATTATTACTATCGTCTTGATTTACACTCCACTTTTTCCCCAGCTTGGGACTCAACAGCGGCTTACAGCAGTTAGAAAGACATTGTTAAAACCCACAGAATACAAAAGTTAAGGCCTTGATAATTGAACAATTTCATGGCTGAGCCACAGCTAACAAAATGAAATTCAACAGAGAGAAGTGTAAGGTCCTACACTTAGGTAGAAAAAATGGAATACAGAAATATAGGATGGGGGACACGTGGCTGGATAGCAGTACGTGTGAAAGGGATCTAGGAGTCTCCATAGACCACAAGCTGAACATGAGTCCGCACTGTGATGCGGCAGCCAAGAAAGCCAATGCAATTCTCGGCTGCATCAATAGGAGTATGGTGTCTAGATCGAGGGAGGTCCTGGTACCACTCTACTCTGCTTTGGTTAGACCTCATCTTGAATACTGTGTCCAGTTCTGGGCACCCCAATTCAAGAAGGACACGGTCAAGCTGGAGCAAGTCCAGAGGAGGGCGACCAAAATGGTGAGAGGCCTGGAAGCCATGCCCTGTGAGGATAGACTTAGAGAGCTGGGGATGTTTAGTCTGCAGAAGAGAAGGTTAAGAGGGGACATGATAGTCATGTTTAAATATTTGAAGGGATGCCATGTAGAGGAAGGAGAGGGCTTGTTTTCTGCTGCTCTAGAGACCAGGACAAGGAGCAATGGATTCAAGCTGCAGGAAAGGAGATTCCACCTGAACCTCAGGAAGAACTTCCTGACGGTCAGGGCTGTCCGGCAGTGGAATCTGCTACCTCGGAGTGTAGTGGAGCCTCCTTCCTTGAAGGTTTTTAAGCAGAGGCTGGATGGCCGTCTGTCGGGAGTGCTTTGAGGGTGTTTCTGCATAGCAGGGGGTTGGACTGGATGGCCCCTGGGGTCTCTTCCAACTCGACATTTCTATGATTATATGATTCTAATATGCTCGGTCGTGGTTGTGCTCTTTCGAGTCTTTTCAGACCTACAGGGACAGTATGGTGAATCAATTAGGGTTTTTTGAGGGGGATTCAGAAGGGGCTTGCCATTGCTTTCCTCTGAAGCAGAGACAGTGTGACTTGTCCCTGGTCACCCAGTGAGTTTCCGTGGCTGAGCGAGAGGTGGTTTCAAACCTTGGTCGCCTATGTAATATATGAGTATTTATAAATTAGCGTGTTTGTGTTTGTGTTTACAAGAGTGATTAACAAATAGGCCTCAATATGTAAATTAGCAAAATGTTTCTCAACACTGATCACAAGAAATATATTTTTTGTAAATGATTAACTGCATCCTTCTGGGGTCCAGACTTGACAGGACTCTTTTGTTGCAGGTCTGTTCTAACTCCAAGATAATCACTTGTACAATTAGATTCTATGACCCTCAAAAAGGATCTTTCCCAAACTGTGACTCTTACAAACAACTTTTTCATCAGTAAAATTCAGGCCAAGCTCAACTCCCTTCACAGCTGACCCTCAGTCTTAGAAGCAGGAGCCGTGAATTCTAGGAAACCTGTTTTCGTTCCACTATACACCTGCAAGCAAGTGCCAGCATGGTATAATGGTTTGATAACTGGGCCATGAATCTGGAGAACAGAATTTGAATCCCTGCTTGGCCATGGAAAACCACTGTATGACCTGGGGCAAGTCATAATCTCTCAGCCTCAGAGGAAAGCAAAGGCCAACTCCCTTTGGAAAAAAATCTTGCCAAGAAAATCCCGTGATAATTTTCTTTACGGTGGCCATAAATTGCAAATGACCTGAAGCCACAAAGCAACAACAATACATCTGGAGTAGCAACGTGGGTCCAGGTTTTGTCGCAAAGCACAGTGCTTCTTTATAATTATCAAAATCACAGTGATTTCTCTTCCTTCTTCCTCTCTCCAAGTCTCCAAGGATTTGCAGAGATTGCTTTCAGAGCCGAGAACCCTAAACATCAGATGGGAGTGTATAACACAAAGCAGCTTCTTGCAATGAAAGGCTTGGTGTGTAAAATACTGGCTGTGCCACTGAGACTTTTGTGGGGTAGGAACACTGACTCTGTGTCAGGTTTAATAGAGTCCCCTTCAGCTATACAACTGAAGTGTCTCTGTTGTGGCCAAGAAAGAGGCGAAGACCAGGTTTCCAGGGAAAAATCAAAAAGCCATTTTATTGTTAACAATACCTTGCGCAAGGGCAACAGTTATCCCAGAACTGTTGTGTCAATTAATTGAGGTAGCATCACTATATACCTTTTGCCTTCTATGTCAGCAATCAATCATTTACTTAGCCCGCCCATCACTGGAGAAAAAGATCTTTAGTTAACTTTTCCATTACATCATTGACTGGCACAGAGGAGAACAAAAGAGTTAGTTAGAAAATGATACAAAATAATGGTAGGGAGTATAGTGCCTCCCTGTGAATTCCCAGACCTTTGAATGTTGCAAGGCCATTCTCTAAAATTTGAGATAAGACAGACATCTGCAATTTACTCAGAGGCACAATTCAATTCGCTTATTTTTCCTATTCAAGTGGTATTGGATTTAACCCCTTCATCTCTATTAGAAAAGTCACATTAGCTCTCATCTTGCAAGAGACTTTATCTTGTGTTTTCTTTCTCTGATTCAGTTGCATGAAGTAGTGGAGAGCATTAAGTTCCCTGAGAAGTGGTGACTGAGTAGAATCAGAAATGATCTGGCATTGCATCTCCTTCTTCTCCGCCTGCCCTACACCACCTGCCTGAGGCTGACGCACAAATGTTGGGTTATAAGAAGCAATGCAATAGGACAGGTGAATTATTACAAGCCAGGAGACATCCTCTCTACAATGACTGCTCATCTCCTCCCATACATTTCAGCAAGAGCCCATTTACTTCCCTTCTCCCATAAGAAATAATAGATTTGAAACTATTCCACCACATCCTGATTTCAGTAAATCCTGATATTCCTACTTCCAAATGTTAGCCCTGTTATAGCTGCTCAGTCCTAGTAAACTGCTGGTTGTCTTTTGTCCCTTGAGAAAGAATAGCTGGAGGCCAAAAAACAAGTTCCTCGTAACCATTGTTACCCCACAACGTGGGTGACCCGGGGCTAGTACCTCCGTGTGATGGTTGGGAATTAATTAGCTCAATCAGGAGGCCTGCAAGAAGGGAGTAACCTAACGAGATCTTCCTCCAGTATTTATGGGATTTCCAAAGGAAAGAACCAGACAGAAATTCCAAAATATGTTAAAATGCGTTTTATTGAAAAGTTCAATCATGCATACACAAGATCCACTCACCCACTCATACAAGACCTAACTGAAAGAAAAGGGAGGAAAGATAGACAGTGGATTTTTACGGTTTGGGGTGATAAGTACCAGTCCAGAGAGCAGCGAAGAAAGCAGCAATGTGGCTTAGGTTTGCACCTGAGGACAGCACTCGTTTGGGAATCAGAGCAATAGTGTGGCATTCAGCAAGTGAGATACCATGTCTGACTGCTCAAAATGGAGAGGTAAAGGTGGACATGGTGCTCTGGGAGAGCAAGCAATGGAGGTTGCAATATGGAAAATGGGGTCTGGATGGAGTTACCGATCTTGGTGTTAGGTGACAAAGAATTAATCTGTTGTAATAGCTCTGTAATCATGGACAAGTAAAAGCAGAATGAGGGGAAATGTCCAGATGCTAGGTAGAAGGGCTGAAACAATCAGTAGCTTGGTGGGAACTTCCCATTGCTACTGTATGGCTGCAGAGACGTTACAGCTTCACCATAAGCCTGTTATCTCTGGAGTGGCCCAGTGATTGTCCTGCCAATGACCTTGGCTATGACTAGAGGGGATCTCTCACTTGCTTTGCATCACACATATTTAGCTGTATTTTTCCTCTGCCCAGCTTGTCCTTACAGTCACTTCAGGATTCATTTTATATCAATGCCAATTAATGTATTTTGCCAATTAAATTATATTTCAGCAATTAAACTATATCAAATCTGAGGAGTGTGCGTGCTGGTAGCACCATTACTTTTGAAATAACTGAGGCAAAACTCTGTGATTTTATGATTGTACTGTGATGAGGGATAAATTCACTTTTCTGTAGTTTTTAGTTGTTTCTACTATGTCTCACAGTTTTTTTAAATATGATTTTTAAAGCTTGTTTATGAAGCAAGGGCAGGACAAAAGGGAAAAAAAATAAAAAAGCAAAGTACATAGGATTTAAGGATGGAAGACATTTCCACGCTTTGGCTGACATTTTGTTGATTAGTCTCACCTAGAGAAGACTCATTTAATTAATTGTTCAATGGTGAGTCAACACATAGGTAATTCCCATTGGTTCAATGAGTCTACTCTAAGCAGGAGTAACAAATGAAAAACAGCCAGCTCCTCTTTTCCTTTCCAGGCTAGTTGTGGTTTTGCTTCCCATCTTCTCGATGATAGAGCTCTGTTTCCTTTTTTTTACTGGATGGTCCGCAAAGAATCGGGGATTGTCAGGCTGGTTCTCCATTTCAGGTGGACCTGGGTCAGCCTTGTAGCACCAAAAAATGACAACGGAGAAAGGTTTGTGAGGACCATGGCCCCTATGTTCACCGTGAACAGTGTTTGTGTGGCCTTCTCACAAAGGATCAAGGGAAAGACTGTGATCAAATGATTGTCATCAAACTCTTGGGCTGCAGAGCAACCCCTGCCTCTGCCAGATAAATCTTCTGTCCGGATCCTTTTCTTGGTTTTGAAGGTAAGGGAAAGACTAAAAGAGACAAGATTCCCCCCTTGAGGTTTAGGAGACTGTTGAAAGGTTAAAGCAAGACAGGGCAGCTTTCTGGACCGGTGGGTGAGAAGAAGGTGGCAGGGAGGGAGCAGGCATCAATTCATAAAAGCCTGAGTTGGGTTGCACCTAAGAAGCCTTCTCCTTCTAATCATCTTCCAAGGGGGAATTGGAAAGCAAAGCAGAGAGAAACTGGGGATTGTGGGAGCTGATGTTAAAAAAAAAAGTTGTTGTTTGGGGAGCTTTTTTTAATGGAAAGTTTTCAAATAGACTGAAATCCTACAAATTCACAAAAAGTGAAAAGAAAAGGAAAAAAAGAAGAAAGGCATTAAAGATAAAGCATAAATGAGTAAGAATAAAGAAAAACTTAAAAAAAACTTGCTGGGGTTTTCCTCAGCCCAGGGCGGCAGCAGTGGCAGTGGAAGAGGCAGCCCCTCCACTCTAGCTCACCATCACCTCTGCCCTCGTTGGGGTCTTCCTTGGCTTGGGAAGGCAGTGGAAAAGACACACACCCCGGCCCATCGTTGCCACCGCCCTCACCAGGCTCGTCTTTGGTCCAGGGTGGCAGTGGTGGCAGGAGAGGCAGCTCCATCCTGGTCCACTAGTGCCACCACCCTCGCCGGTGTCTTCCGGTGAGGGTACAACTTCCACGCTTCCCCATTGTTGAAGCTAGATATGCCACTGGAGGGCACCTGATCAGCGACCATTACACAGCAGAATGTGCAGCCACATGGCAGAGAGGACACATCTCCAGCAGTCAAAGAGGTCTTTACTCATCCAATAGGAGAAAAAACATGTCCATTTTAAACACAAGCCTCTTGAGCTTGGAGTGAGGAATGCAAGGGAATGGGAGGAGGAGAATGCAGGCGGAGGCAAATTCACAAAGGTCAAAGCCATGAATGTGGAGAGAGGACTGTGTATTCCAATCTATGCAGAGTCCTACCCCTCCCCTCTGGGAGGAATCTCCTTTCTCAAGATGATGACCAGAAGTAGCTAGGATGCCAGAACTCAGTTTTCTGCTCTTCTCTTTTTGTCTGAGGGGAAATTACTGGTAAGCCCTTTACCTTGTCTTTTCTCCCCCGCCCTGAAGCAATAGAGCTAAAGCCAAGGAATGGAAGGGGAGTAACTCTGTAGGGGAGTGGGATCACAGAGGTGAGTTTGTAGTTTTTCTACTTTCATGAGGGTTCTGCACCCCAGTCTCACAAATGTGGAGACACTGTATCTGTATTTGGTACCAGAATGACAAAAGCATCAATGACAATGACTGTATTTGTACTTGGTGCCAGAATGACAGCAGCATCAATGACAGTCTGACCACCAGAACGAGATTATTCCACAAGCAGATTGCCATGGCTAAGAAAGTCCTCTTCCCACAGTCCAGTCCAGTCCAGTCCGATAGGATGTCCTTGCACCATTTGTTAATGATTTGGGGGCTTCTTGTGTTGTTTTGGAGTGAAAATTGTCGAGAAATTGGGCCCATATTTTTAATTTTCTTTAAAAAAGGTGTGGGACTCTGAAGAACAATCAGGGAGCTTCAGAGGTCACAAAAGTAGTCCCTGGGAACTGCACGCAATCCATGGCTGCACTCTCCCCACCCCCCGTTGTACCGTAGCACCCATCAACGCTAGCCAGCACACTTCATAGTGAAAGATAATGTCAATTTATTCATCTGAATACTCCTTATCCTTCTTTTCCACTTAATAAAAGCCCACTCAACATCATTAAGTGTACATTACACAACACAATTACTGAAATCCTCACCAAAACCAAATCAAACAATAAAACGTTCACCACAATAATCAAAGATATTGCAACAAATGAAGTGAAAGTAAGACCTGATTCCATTTCTGGAAGGACTGAATACAGGATCTACCCTGATCTAAGATTTATATGGGTCAACCCCAGTTTGAATTTTTTAATGTAACTCCTTTATAACTCCTTCTGGATCTCCTTCCACAGTGTAAGGGTATATATATTTTTTCCCCTGTGGGGATCCTTTAATTCTTCATAAGACTTGCTTCTGGCAGAAGGTCTTTAGGCAGTGGACGTTTATATGGCTTCACCCCAGTGTGATTTCTTCATATGCATGGAAAGTTGAGAACTGCACCGGAAACTGTCTCTGCACTTGGAGCACTGATATGGTTTTTCCCCCGTGTGGATTCTTTGGTGAGAAGTAAGCCTGATGGTACGACTAAATCTCTTTCCACACTCTGAGCATTCATACGGCTTCTCCCCAGTGTGAGTAATTTGGTGCAAGCAAAGTTCCGAACTGCTTCTGAATCTCTTTCCACACTCGAAACAGCCATACGGTTTCTCCTCCGTGTGGATTCTGTGATGCTTTCTGAGGTTTCCACTCTCACCGAAGCTCTTTCCACATTCGGAGCATATATATGGTTTTTCCCCTGTGTGGATTCTATTATGTTTTGTAAGGGCTGAGCTGTAGCTGAAACTCTTTCCACACTTGGGACAACCATATGGTTTCTCCTGTATGTGGATTCTGCGATGCCTTATAAGCTTTCTGCTGTCAGTGAAGCTCTTTCCACACTCTGAGCATTTAGATGGGTTCTCTTCTGTGTGGATTCTTTTGTGTAAATTCAGTTGAGCCTTGCACCTGAAACTTGTGCCACACTCTGAGCATTCATACGGCTTCTCTCCAGTGTGAATCCTCTCATGGGTGCATAGGTCTGAACTGCGTGTGAAACCCTTTCCACATTCAGAGCAGGAATATGGTTTCTCTCCCCTATGGAGTCTGCGATGTCGTGTAAGGTTTGCACCATCACTGAAGCACCTTCCACACTCCGGGCACGTATATGGCTTCTCTCCTGTGTGGGTCCTCTTATGTTTTTTAAATCCTGATCCATAAGTGAATCTCTTTCCACATTCCAGACATTGATACGGTTTCTCTCCTGTGTGGATTCTCTGATGTAAACGGAGTGTTGAACTGGAGGTGAAGGGCTTTCCACATTCCACACATTTATATGGGTTGTCTTCTATGTGGGTTATTTCATGTGATGTGAGCTGAGTCCTACATCTGAAGCACATCCCACACTTGAAACATTTATACGGCTTGTCCCCCACATGAATTGTCTGGTGTGTGCCAAGGTTTGATCTGCTAGGTGTTGGATGCTGAGGGAAGATGTTCCATTTGTTTCCAGTGTGATATTCTTCTAGCATTGTGATATTATAGAAGTCAGCCTCTTCTGAAGCAAAATATTTTTTTCTGCTCTTCTGTTCGGGTCCTGTTTTCTTCTCTTCATTTTCAGTTTTCTTACTGTTTCTCCAATCACCTATTGGGGAGGGAGAGAAAAGAGAGAGAAAGAAGATAACAGGAAAAAGTGATTCCACACTGAGAAGGGAAGTTCTTTGAATAACAAAGTGGAGAGTGGAATACAGACTGCCAAGAGCAAGCTCCAGTCAAGAACTAAATAGCCTTTGTATACTGGCATTAACTGAAGCCCATGTGATGTAGCATCTAGACTAGATTAGGATATTTTGTACATATGCTTTGGACCCCGTTATGGAAAAAATGGCAGAATATAAATAAAATCAAATAATTCAATCAGTCTCTAAACTAGATCGTTACCATCTGCAAATGAAGAAAGTGCAACAAAATGACCATCAACCATTCCAGGCAGGGTTGGGTAAAATGTGACCCATGGGATACATTCAGCACCAAGGCCATTTTGATCATCCAAGGTGTGTGTGTGTGTGTGTGTATGTGAGTGGGGCAATTGTCCCTTTTTGGGGCAGTCTACCCAGTAGACAGTACTGTTCAGGTGGGCCAATGCCATGCATTGTTAATCTGCCTTATACAGCTTGGTGTTGCGTAGATATTTCCTTTGCAATTTAGGTGCTCATCATGCTAGTCACTTTTTTCAGGTTATTCCTGCTTCTCCCCTTCTCGTGTAGTGGAATAGCAGGGCACTGTCTATGTATTTGTGCTTCAACAGTGTGCTTCAATAACATAATTTCAAAGGACAAGTGAAAGGTTTTACCCTTTTTACATGAAGCTGGTGTTCTAAAGGAAAAGACTGTATAAAGTGGCAAGGCGCTTTAGCTTTAGCAGACTGGCAGTGGGGAGCTGCCATACCAGTCTGTGAGATGAAAAAATAGGCCTTGTCACAGCACATTTTTCGGGGGGTTTTTACAGTACAAGAGAATCCTGAGTATTATTCTCTTAGAATCATAGAATCATAGAAATGTAGAGTTGGAAGAGACCCCAGGGACCATCCAGTCCAACCCCCTGCCATGCAGGAACACCCTCAAAGCACTCCCGACAGATGGCCATCCAGCCTCTGCTTAAAAACCTCCAAGGAAGGAGACTCCACCACACTCCATGGAGGCAGCCTATTCCACTGCCGGACAGCCTGACCGTCAGGAAGTTCTTCCTGAGGTTCAGGTGGAATCTCCTTTCCTGCAGCTTGAATCCATTGCTCCTTGTCCTGGTCTCTGGAGCAGCAGAAAACAAGCCCAATCCCTCCTCAACATGACATCCCTTCAAATATTTAAACATGGCTATCATGTCCCCTCTTAACCTTCTCTTCTGCAGACTAAACACACCCAGCTCTCTAAGTCTATCCTCATGGGGCATGGCTCCCAGGCCCCTCACCATTTTGGTTGCCCTCCTCTGGAGTTGCTCCAGCTTGACCAGGTCCTTCTTGAATTGGGGTGACCAGAACTGGACACAGGATTCAAGATGAGGTCTAACCAAGGCAGAGTAGAGTGGTACCAGTACCTCCCTCGATCTAGACACCCTACTCCTATTGATGCAACCAAGAACTGCATTGGCTTTCTTGGCTGCCGCATAACACTGCTGACTCATGTTCAGCTTGTGGTCTATTAAGACTCCTAGATCCCTTTCACACATATTCTATCCAGCCATGTGTCTCCCGTCGTATACTTCTGTATTCCATTTTTTCTACCTAAGTGTAGGAGCTTACGCTTCTTCCTGTTGAATTTCATTTTGTTAGCCATGGCCCAGCTCTCCAATCTGTCCAGGCCATTTTGAATTTTGATCCTGCTGTCTTTAGCAACCCCTCCCAATTTGGTGTCATCTGCAAATTTGATGAGCATGCCCTCTATTCCTTCATCCAAGTCGTTGATAAAAATATTGAACAGCACAGGGCCCAGGACAGAACCGTGTGGCACCCCGTCTTGTTTACTATCAGAAGCTCACACGGCACTGGCTATGTATAGCACATTCTTAGTCCTGGGAACTGTTGGGAATCCTTGTCTCCTCACAGCTGAGCCACTAGAAGAAGTCTGGGGTTTCCCTGCTGGAGATTCCCAGGGAATCTGTAAGGGATGATCAATGACACAAGCACACAGCACCCACCCTGCTCCCAATATCACAATGAAACACTACAGGACACATTAGCACCCAAAGAAGTGACTAAATCATGTCAGGATAAGGGGATTAACAAATTATTTCAAGGAGGATAAGACTCAATTTCCAAATGACCCGATAGCAGTACAGCCCTGAGAGTGATAATGAGTTCCAGGGAAAGTGGGAACCGGTGCTGAGCAATGGTGGTACAACAGCTTTGTGTGATAAACTCCTTAGACACAAACCAGCCAGCATTGTGGCCAAAATGCAGTTGGACTCGATGGGCCCCTGTGAGCTCTTCCAGCTCACTGATTCTACAGTTCTTTGATTCTGTGACTGTGACTATGATTCTAACTGTGAATTTGACTGTCTTAAAACTAATAAATAAATAATCTTAAAAAAAAAGAAGCTTGCCACACCCCTGAATTTGCAAGATGTGAGCACGGATGTCAGTATCAGGGTGATTTGAGGATCATCGTGTAAGTCGAAGCCAACTGGATGGGCAAATGACAATAACAACAAGTGTTAGGCTTGAAATCTGGTGTTCTCTAACACCAGATACAGAATTAACACTTGGTGTTAACTAGTATTTGGACACTCAGGGCTCATCAAACAACCTTACTTTAGAATTGTTAGTTCTGCCTAGTACATGTCAGTGATCAGTATGTCCAAGGGAAGGACGCTTGAAGCGAAGGACTCTTGAAACGTCAGAGATGTCTTTGAGGATGACCTAGGGTCATGTAGACTTGGGAAGTTAAGGGTCAGATAGAATGTAATACATGTACAAACTGTAACTTTGGTGATGCTGATGCATGAATCTTTTCTTTCATGTACCCTTCTTCAATGTAAACATGAAAATGGTATAAGAAGGGAAGTCTGAAAGAATAAAATCATTCTTTCTTATCACTACTGTCAGTGGTGACACGTGGATGAATCCTTTGGCCAAAGTTACTTGTGTGTGTCTTTCTTTCTTTTCTTTCCTTCTCTTTTCTACCTTCCTACCTTGTGTTTGGGGGTTCAAGTCAGCTCCATGTCACCTGGGGACATGGCGAGGTGTGGTTTGTTTATCCACCCTAACAAAAGGAGAGACAGGGAGAGAGCCTTACCCAGGGAGAACAGGTGCTCTGAATTCTCCTCCATCACTTCTCTGTGCAAGGCTCTCTGGTCAGGACCCAGCAGATCCCATTCCTCCTCTGTGAAATACACAGCCACCTCCTCAAAAGACACGGGATCCTGAAAAGAGGATGAGGGGAGAAGGAGGGGGACAACAGGGAGGAAGGGGAAGAAGAGAAATAAGAAGGAAAACATGTTTATTGCAGACAGATAAAAGTAATTGCAGACAGTAAAAGTAAATTCTTCTTCACACTGTGCAACTGTGGAACTCACTGCCACAGGATGTGCCCATGGCCACCAAGTAGGTTGGCTTTAAAAGGGGACTGAACAGAGGACAGAGCAGTGAAAGGATACAAAGTATTATAGCCTTTAGGATGATGGAGGCAGGACAGTTCCATATCTAGTATCAAAAGAGTGTGCCTGCTTGTATATCAGTGGCTGGCACTAGTACCTTGCTGATGCTCTTCCCATGGACAACTGGCTGGTCACGGGTGGAACTGGAGGGTAGAGACTTTGGGTCCTAGTTACTAGTTGGTAACATTGACCCAGCATGACTCCCCTAATGTTCTTCTCACAGATTGTGCAACAATCCAAAAAGGTGAGTTATCCAGAGGTATATCCACAGCATCCAAAGCTGGCTTTACTGAAAGGGAGGCAACAGATCCATATAGGCACAGAGGCCCCCAGGCACCTCAAATGGATCACCTGATCTGAAGATCAATCTTCAGATCAATCAGCCTTCTCCTACCTCATATGATAACCACTCAGTAAACGATTCCACTCCATCATGAAGAGGAGGGGGCCTGATGCAAATCGTTGGGGTCATTTCTCCACCTATAAGGAAGACCAAAGCAGAAAGGAGAATATATCTGATTCTGTTAGTATGAAGCAGTTGTGGCTGGTGGCTCCTGTGACTCTGCTTGGGGCTTTAGTCTGAACTTTAAAGGGACTCAATCCTATCCCCCAAAAAGGTTCAGGAGCTCAGACAGCTTCTTTATAGTTTAGCCTAAAAACCCAGAATAGACACACACACACAAAAGCTGTCACTCACCACTGGTGAGATATGTAAGTCAGAAATTATCTATTTTTTCCTCAGCAAGGAACTGCATGAAAGAAACTGTGGGACCAGAATCAAACAAACTTTATAAGGGATGGAAATTTTATTAACACCTCTCAGCAGGTGGTAGACAGTGAATGCAAACAGTCTAGAGAGATAGCCCAATACATGAGGGACAACCGAGATAGCATAAAATTGCTTACCTGTGTCTATAAGGTAAGACAGACAGAGGTGCTCCTGGTCAATTGAAAGGCAAATCAGGGAATAGGGACTCTGTCTGTGCTGGATGGGGTCACCTCATCCCCCACCCCTCATAATCTCAGGCTTGCAGCTTGGGTGTCTTCCTGGACTCAACTCTGAGCCTGAATACCTAGGTTCAGAAGTGCATTTGCACAGTTAAAACATGTGCACCAGCTGCGTCTGTTCCTTGAGGCATTAGATCTGACTATGGTGACACATGCCTTGATTACATCTCAGCTGGACTACTGTAATGCACTCTATGTGGGGCTGCCTTTGGAAACTGTTCTGAAACTTCAGCAGGTTCAAAATGCAGCAGCCAGAATGCTGACAAGGGCCAGTTTTAGGGAGACATAATTCCACTTTCAAAACAGCTTCAGTGACTACTGGTTTGTTTCTAGGCACAAAGTTCATGACCAATACAACTGAGGTCCAGATTATCTGAAAGACTGTTATCTCCCCGTATGAACCTGTCCCCATACGAACTTGCCTTGGTAAGGATACAGAGAGAGCCTTCTCACTGTCTTCTTCCACCCTCTGGAACTCCCTTCCACAGGAGACTAGGCTGTTCCCCTTCCCTCTCTGCTTTCCTTTCTCTGGCAGGGAAGCCGGCTTTTAGTGTATAAGCACAGAAGCTTTTCTTGGGATTTTTTAAACTTTTTATACCTTTGTATAGCTTTTAAATGAGTTTAAAGAGCGATTTTCATTGTTTCTAAAATTTAACTGTTTTGGTTTTTAATTATAAATATAATTAATAAATTAATATCATTATTTATAAATTAAATGAATTAAACAGGATTCCTTACCTGGCAAGGTGATGATTCTACCACCCTTGTGTACGTTTGCCTTGAATGGCAGCTTCTGTGTGGAATCCAGTGAAGTTGCCACTCTCTCGTGAAAAACTCTGGCCTCTTCCATTTGTTTTCCTCCCTGAAATGGCATTGAGGATCCCCGGAGAAGAAGGAAATGCATTAGGATATGAAGAATTAATATATTATTTATGTTTATTTATGTAAATTTACAGCTGACCTCTCTGCAACTCTGAATCTCAGAACAACATTATTAAAAAGTCAAAGTCTCAAAATCAGTCATTATCACAAATAAAGTTAAAACTTCTGAATAGTCTACATTATCCAAAACAGTGATGTAACAGGCCCTTATTTCTCTCAGGATTGGGTTTGCAGTCCCAATCTAATAACAAGCTCCAACACTGAGCCTTTAACACTACCCTTTAATCACATTCTTCCCATCAAAGGTCAAGGATTTTTACTGTTCCCTCAGAACCAATTAGTTTATTTAAGGTAGTATGTTCTTATTTGTTACCAATGACTTTAGATAACTCAGGCCAATTCAGTAGCTAGAAAACAAACTGCATCCTTTACTGTAGTAACATTAAAAATAAAGTATCTTGACAGGGTTCAAGTAAAGTACAGCGCACTTCCATGAAGCTGTTCAAACTTTTGACACTCTATGCCAATGCTTCCAGCCTTAGACACCAGTTCTCTGGGTCTTTTTGTCAGCTGCTCAAACACAACCTAGCCCCTGCACTGGCCAAGATCTCACTGAAGGCTCTTTTTACCGACTCTATGCCTTATATTTAATTCCTAATATAAGGGACTGTTCTTGTTGCCTAGTAATCCACCTTCAAGTTGTACTGCATTCCAAATAGCTGACCCCCTTGAAGCAACTTCCTCAGAAGTGCTAATTTCAAGCCAGTTTAAAAATATTCAAAACATACCCTTCGTTGTCAGAAAACCCTCCTGCCCTGCAACAACTAGTTATTAGCTCAATGTCTGTCTAAATAATATAAAAGTGGTTACCTGCTGATGGACAGAGAGGAGGTCAGCTTAAGATGAAGCCATCTTAGCCTCCTTAAGAGGGAGTTGAACAGTGTGGGAGCAGCTACCAAGAGGCCCTCTCTCATGTTACAAAATCATAGAATTATACAGTTGGAACTCCAACCCCTGTCCATGCAGGAATAAAGTATAAACCACTTTCAGGCCCAATTTTGGGGAAAAAAGCAGGATACTACTACTACTACTACTACTATTATTATTATTATTATTATTGACTTTGGACACATTGCACACTCTTAGCCTCAGAAGAAGGCAACGGCAAACCCCCTCTGAACAAATCGTACCAAGACAACCCTGTGATAGGGTCACCTTAAGAGTCAGAAATGACTTGAAGGAACGCAACAACAGCAACAACAAGAGGAAAACAATGACAGCATGTCCCTCCTTATCTTTTTGTGAAAACAATCATTCTCTCTCTCATGGAAATGGTGATGTTAAAACACACTCTTACCTTCTCTTCCGCCTGGCTCAGGAGGAAGCCCTCCGCCAGGGCCACCGCCTGGGAACTGGTCTCCGCGCCACACTCCCTGACCCAGTTCTCCATCTCTGGGGGAAGGACAGCCAGGAACTGCTCCAGGATCACCAGGTCCAGCATCTGGGCTTTTGTGTGTTCTTCTGGTTTCAGCCACTGGCAGCAGAGGTGGTGGAGATGGTTGCGAAGTTCTCGAGGGCTTTTGGCCTCCTGGTAGTAAAATTTCCTGAAGTTGTGGTGTTGTGCCTCTGAGTGGGTATTGACTTGAAGGTCTCTTTCTGGTGCAGGATGAGATGAAATCTGTTCTACCATGTTGATTTCAGAGTCTAGGAGCGATGGAAAGAGTCCTTCTTTCTTCTGACAATCTCTTCCCTGAGGCATTGGATGGGCTACGAAGGCCTACAAAGCCAAGGAGATGTCCTCTGAGCTACGTATTATGTATCTTTTGGGCACACAAGTGTTTTCAAGCATTTAGCTTTTTATTTCTGAGTTCCTAAGCCATTCTAAACAAAACCCTTCTGTGGGTCAAAATCTCAGAATCAATTTAGAAAACTGTCTCACTGGCTTTTTGCAAACTGCAATAACTACAAGAACACAGTAACAACAATTTTGAAACTGGCAGTCCTACCCTGATGTTTACAGAAAGTGATGATGTTGATGCTAGAATAGTTTACAAAGACTCTATCCTTTAGACCTTGAAACACATATAAATCAGTTTTACTCATTTGAACTTTCTCTCTGTTCATGCAACACTGAAATTTCTATAAATTGCTGGTGCATCCAAATAAAGTTTGTCCTTCTGACAGCAGAGGCTGGCAAAGGTGGTTTGGCCAAAGAACTTGTGTGTATGTGTGTGTGTGTCTTCTGTCATAATTTGAGTCAGGGCTCAAATCCAGCTCTGTGCCATACCCGGGAAGGAGTGATAGGCCTGATATCTCATTCCCATTAAACACACCAAAGGCAGGAGGTGGCAGGAGGGTTGGGAATCTTGGAGGCCTCCAAAAGTTGCTGGACTGCAGCTCCCAGCATGCCTCATCATTGGCGTTGCTAGCTAAGGATGCTCGGAGCAGCAGTAAAAAAACACCCAGAGGCTTTGATGATACCTATCTCTGCTTTGGAGGTGGGTAGATGCTAAGACTTAAGAGAGAAACCAGAAATGGAAACGTGTTTGACTACACCCCTTCTCAGAATGGCTGCTCCTCAATTGCTATCTTGCTCTCCCTTGTTTTCTTTACTCGCAGTCCTTAACTGATCCTCAAAAAATGGTCATAAGTTGGTTTCTGTGCAAATAATATAGGTTGAATATCCCTTACCTGAAATGCTTTGGCAAGAAGTGTTCGGTATTTTGGATTTATTTTTTTTAGATTTTGGAAAGCAGTACCTTTTTGAAGAAGCCTAGTGTCTTGTTCGTTTACTACTTGTGTATGAGATGCGAGGCTGAAGAGACACTAAGATCTGTGAAATGGTGAGAATCTAATCATCGTGCTTGGTGCAAATCCATGCCTCCCCCCATTTCACAGACCCCAGTCTTTCTCTTTGCCATCAGGCACTGGCTTCCACTTTTCAGACAGTAGCAGTGGTGCTCCTCAGATCTTCGACATGAATAGTCACCACCTCGAAAGGGGAAGCAGATGCCTGGTGGCAAAAAGTTTTGTTTTTTGGAGGTTTTTGGACCTCTGTATAAGGGAGGTCCAACCCGTATGTTCTTTGGACAGCAGGTCCCAGAATCCTGGTAGGTCTGAGAGTTGCTCTCCAAAAAAACTACCCAGGTGCCTGAGGGTCTTATAACCATGTTGGTTGGGATATTCTGGGAAACGTAGTCCAGAAAACCACCCATGATGTCTAGTGGATACAGGGAGTTGTAGTCCCCAAAAAGGACCAGGTTAGCTGGAGATACTGAGTTGTCCAAAAAGTAATTGCGCTGCCTGGGGATACTCATGCTGGCTGGTGGATACTAGGAGGGGCAGCAGAACAAGCTAGTTGCAGGATTCCTGGAACTGAGGTCTATCAAAGCAACCCTCTTGCCTGGGGAGAATTCTGGGAGGTGTAGTCCAAAAAGTAACCAGACAGACTGGGGATACTGAGAGTTGTAGTGAAACAATAACTCTGAGCAATTCCAGAAGTTTTAATCTAAAAACGTCAGCACGGTGGCCGAAGGATTCTGGAAATGGAATTCTCCCAAAAAGGAACTTCCTCCCTTGGGCGAGGAGGAATTCATGCTTTGCCAGGAACGCAAGCCAGAAAAGCGCAAGGATGCCCCTGCAGCTCTGTGGCGGGGAGACAACCTCGCCCCCTTCCCCGAGCTCAAAGACACCTCCCTCAATTGCCAACCCCAGCATCCCACAGGGGGTTGGAAGTGAAATAATAGCGCTATAACAGTCCAGTGCGGAAATGGCCAAGGGGGAAAAGGCCACGCTTTGTTCGCACCCAGAAGGGAACTTTGGCCACTTCCAGTTTGGGTATCCTTGGGGGACCCTCCTCTGCGGAGGGTGCGTGAGCCTCAAAATGCCCCCCACCCCGACCCCCGTTTCCCTCCCTTGGTCTGGGGTGGGAGAGAAAGAGAAAGGACCCCTCGTCCCCTCCCCTTAATCCCCCCCAACAGTTTCCCTCCTCCCCCTTCCCTCGAATCCAGATCCTTTCTTCTTCCCCCAATTTCCTTCCAGAGGGTCGGGTGGAATCTGTCCCTGGGACCCCCTCCCTTTCCAAGGAGACCCCTTGGCCCTCTCCCTCCCCACGTTCTTTCTGGCTCGCTTTCTCCCCCATCAGGAGCCCCTTTAAACTTCCTCTGATCCCCCCTCCGCCGCCCACTCACCCACACCCTGCCGGGCCCGCCGGCCTAAATCGGTGCCGGCTGCGCTTGGTGGGGGATGCTGGGAGCTGCAGTCCAAAGGGGAGGGAATCAGCCGCCTCCACCTTCTTCCGGAACAAGCTCAAGGCCCTCCCACTGGTGATTTAACCCTCGGAGCGGCTTCCCCCGGCCAGGAAAAGGGGCCAGATGCGCCCCCTATTTCTTCTTTCTCTCCATAGGGTCCAGCAACGACAGCAGAGCAAGGAGGACGCGTTTAGGTTCTGTTTTGTATCATCGGCAGCACCATCGTCGCCATCATCATCATCACCATCATCTTTATCTTTCTTGACGCCCTGCTTTTTCCCCAGGTTGCGACTCAGAAGCAGCTTACAGCAATTAAAAAGACACTCTGCACGACACTCTTATAGCGCCATGATTCCACTTTCAACCTCCTAGGGAATCCTGGAGTTTGCAGTTGGCGGCCCCTCTCGAAGCTGCAAACTCCAGGATTCCCTAGGAGGTTGAAAGTGGAATCATCGCGCTATAAGAGTGTCGTGCGGAAAAGGCCACTGTTAGAGCCCATAGAATACAACAGTTAAAGCATAATTAAGCAATTTCAATTAAGCAATTTTGAGGGTGTTCCCGCATGGCAGGGGGTTGGACTGGATGGCCCGTGTGGTCTCTTCCAACTCTACATTTCTATGATTCTATGATTCTAATATGCTCGGTTTTCAGACCTACGGGGACAGTACCGTGAATCAATTGGGGGGTGAGTCAATTGAGATTCAGAGGGGGCTTGCCATTGCTTTCCTCCGAGGCAGAGACAGTGTGACTTGTCCCTGGTCACCCAGTGAGTGTCCATGGCTGAGCGTGGTGGGGTGGATTCAAACCTTGGTCTCCAATGTAATATAGGCCTATTTGTACATATGTGTGTGTGTGTCTTTAGAAGAGCGATGAACAAACAGATCTTAATATGTAAATTAGCAAAACGTTTCCCAACAGTGTTCACAATAACTATATGTTGTAAGCGATTAACTGCATCCTTCTGGGGTCGAGAGCGGACGTTTCAGAACTGTTTGTTGGGAGTCTCTTAACAACTCCAAGCTGATCACTTCTAGAATTGCATGAGGTGGTGGAGAGCTTCTGGATCACTTCTAGGACCCCCCCCCCCCAAAAATGGAGCTTTCCCAAACTGTGAACACCTTTTTCTTCATTAGCACCATTTCCGCACTAGGCTGTTGTAGCGTGATAACAGCCTAGTGTGGAAATGGCCTAAGACCAAGTTCAACTCACTTTACAACCAAAAGCCAATGATTCAGGGGAAAATGTCTTAATTCCACTATACACCTGCAAGCAAGAGCCAGCATGCTATAGTGGTTTGAGCACTGGTGCTGTGACTCTGGAGGACAGGATTCGAATCCCTGGTTGGCCATGGGAAACCACTGGATGACAAGGGGCAAGTCATAATCTCTCAGCCTCAGAGGAAAGCAAAGGCAGAACCTCCTCTGAACAAATCTTGCCAAGAAAATCCCATGACAGGTTTTCCTTAGGGCAGCCGTAAGTTGCAACTGTCTTGAAGGCACAAAGCAGCAACACCAACAATACACCTGCACATGAAGTAGCAACATGGGTCTAGGTTGTGTGGCAGAGGACAATGCTTCTTTATAATTATTGAAATCACAGTGATTTCTCCTCCTTCTCTCAAGAGATTGCAAGAATCCTAAACATCAGAACGGAGCCTATAACACTTAGCAGTTTCTTGGAATGAGGGGCCCGGCATGTAAAATACTGTCTGTGCCACTGAGATTCCGTGGGGTAGGACCGGTGACTCTGTGTGTCGGGTTTAATAGAGTCCCCTTCAGCCATGAAACGCAGGAGAAGCTCTGTCTCTATTAGGAAAGTCAGGCTAGCTCTCATCTTGCAAGAGACTTTGTCTTGTGTTTCCTTTTTCTGATTTGGGTGCGTGAGGTAGTGGAGAGCATTCAGCCCGACGAGAGGTGGTAGCTGTTCTGAGCAGACCCAGAAATGATGCTGGCATTGCTTCTCTTCCTCCTCCTCTTGCCCCACGCTGCCTGCACGAGTCTGAAAACCAAATGCTGGCTGACTCTGAGCGAGGATGAAATTGCTCCAGTTAACTATTACAAGCCCGGAGATTACCTCATTGGTGGCATCCTCTCCACAGCGACTGCTACTTTTGTCCCGTACCGTTTCAGCAGCACTCCGTTTACTCTCCTTTTCCCGTAAGAAATGATATTTTTGAAGCTATTCCACCACATCCTGATTTCAGTGCATCCTGATATTCCTGCTTTCGAGTGTTAGCCCTGTTACAGCTGCTCAGTCCTAGTAAACTGCTGTTCCCTTTTGTCCCTTGAAAAAGAACTGGTGGATACCAAAAAGCAGTTTCCATGCAACCGTTACTTTTGCAATAACTGAGGCAGGGCTGTGTTATGTTATGACTGTACTGTAATGAGGGATAACTTCACTTTTCTGCAGTTACCCCTGTTTTTAGTTACTTCCATGAGGGTCTCTGTGTCTTCGCTATTTTTTAAAAATGATTTTTGCAGCTTGATTAGAAAGCAAGGTGGGAAGAAAGGAAAAAGAAAAAAAAAGGAAAGTGCACAGCAGCTTTCAAGGTCTTCAGAATGAATCCTTTCGGGTTAATTTTTCATGGGAGATAATTTAAACCTGTTTCATAAATACTTATACTGGTTATTTATTAATAGCTGCCAGGTAGATCATAAAGTGTGTTACATACCACATAACAGTGGCTCGAAGCATGCTGGTTTTCAAAGTAAATAAAGCAACTATTTCGTTCCTTTGAATAATGAGAAAGAAAGCAGATACTTTTTACATGTTGTAATAATTAAGGACAACTAACCCCTTTTTGAAGCCTCGGAGTTGAACCTGTAATGGAGTCTCATTCCATTTGGCATTCTCGCCCCTTGTCCACCGGTCTCAAAGCCAAGTTTTCCCTCTCGTGACCCCTACACCCACTGACAAGCTGCATGTGATCCTGCATTTCTGTTCCAGGGGAGCTTCTGGATCTGTTGGTGTTCCAAAGGATCTTGGCTTCCCATTCCAAGCTGTGTCACAGAGAGTTGCCAGTTGAAAGACAGGCTGGGGGGCTCCTGCCCATTTCCGGTTGCCCAGACGAGGGAAGGTTAGAAGATTTACTCAGAAACCCATGGATTCAAATTCCCTCTTTTAGAAAGAACACCTTCTGAATTTCTCTGTGCTGCCCTGCTGTGAAAGGGAGAGGAGCCCTCACCAATATTTCAGTTGGCAACTTAGGGTTGCCAGTTTGGATCCAAGGCAGGACTCCGGCAGCTTTAAAGCGTCACAGATCTTGGGGCAGGACAGGGTACTGCAATCTCAACTGAGATGAAGGTATATGTAGGCACCCCCCCGCACCCTGCTTTCCACTGGCAACGCATCATCCATTGTAGTGGGGGGGACGCTGTGGTTAAATGTTGGGATTTGGAAGGCAGAGGAGGACAGAAACAATATCCCTAGCTAAAGCATCCCTGAGAGGTGGCCATCCAGACTCCAAGGAGGGAGACTCCACCACCTTCTGAGGGAATCTGTTTCACTACCGAACAGCTGAGGAAGTTTTTCCTAATGTTTAGTTGGAATCTCCTTTCTCGAAATTTGAACCCGCTGTTTCATGTCCATGGCATGAAACCATTACTTCATGTAAACTGGATTTTCCTCCACTGTCATTTTAATCCATTGGCTTCTGAGGGAGTCTGTTCCATTATCAAACAGCTCTTACCATGTTTAGTCAGAATTTCCTATCTTGTCATTTGAATCCAGTGGCCTGACCCTTCAGAGCAGTAGAAAAAGAAGCCGCTCCGTTTTCCACAAGGAGAATTACCAAAGTGAGAACCGGAGAGGGCTGCCATACCATAAGGCACCAGATGATCCCATCTGATCTAGGAAGCTAAGCAGGTTCAGCCCTGGCTAGTACTTGGATGAGAGACTGCTAACAAATACTAGGGGGTGTAGGCTATATTTCAGAGGAAGGAGCTGGCCAAACCGCCTCTGAGGACTCCTTGCCTTAGAAAACCCTTCGAAACCCATGGGGGGGGGGGTTTGCCATAAGCTGACAGGCAGCTCAAAGGCGCATACCCACACAGAAGAGGGAATTGGCATTGTTTGTTATCTAGTTGTGTGATCAGCAGAACCTGCTAAAGTTCCCTCTTCTACTCAACCACAGGAGAGCCCTCCGGTTTTCACCCTGGCAGCCTTTTCCGTACGACAGCCCTTCATGTGTTTGGAGACGGCTGTGTTATATTACCTCTTTGTCTCCTCTTCCTGCTGCAGAATGAAGTTGGCTTGCAGCTGAGAGTGTAATGCCATTGGGAAATTATTGGGGTGGTGAGGAGGGTGCCAGTTGTCTTTAAAACAACCATTGGACATTTATGAGATGGGAAGACCCTAATGAGTTGATGAATGAGGAAGTTGGCATGTACTTCTTTAACAGAACAAAACAGTACGGTTTCTTTCTGTTGTACTTAGGACTACATATATGAATTACTGGTTCATCCTGTCTTTCTCCTTTGCCATGCGTGAAATCAATCAGAATCCCCGGATCCTACCCAATATCACTTTAGGCTACAATGTCTATGAAAATTATTTCACTCCAAGACTGACCTCCAATGCCTTGGTGGGCTTGCTCTCTAATGGGCAGGCAAACGTTCCAAACTATGCTTGTGGAAGACGGAATCACCTGCTGGCTGTGCTTGAAGGGGGCGACTTTGAAATCTCCAACCAGATTTCAACCATGCTGAGCAACTTCAAAATCCCACAGGTAGGAATGGCAGAGGAGCTAACAGTAGTTGCTGATGACCAATTGCTCATTGTGGTCTTTTCATAGGAGAACTGGGGGCCTCAGAAACTGAGGCAGTGGACATTTTTAATAGTGAGTGTTCAGTCTTCCCCTTGTGTTTTGCATACAGTTCTATTTTTGACTTCCTGTCACCTCCATTCATAGCCACGTTTAAATATTTGAAAGGATGTCATATCAAAGAGGGAACAGGCTTGTTTTCCACTGCTCCAGAGACTAGGACAAGGAGCAATGGATTCAAAGTAGAGGAAAAGAGATCCTGCCTAAACATTAAGAAGAACTTCCTGATGGTCAGAGCTGTCTGGCAGTGGAATATGCTGCCTGTGGGTGTGGTGCAATCTTCTTCTCTGGAGGTTTTTAAAGAGACGCCATTTCCGCACTAGACTGTTATAGCGCTATGATTCCACTTTCAACATCCTATGGAATTCTGGGGTTTGCAGTTTTGGGAGGGGCCAGCCAGCCCCTCCCGAAACTGCAAACCCCAGGATTCCATAGGATGTTGAAAGTGGAATCATAGTGCTACAACAGTCTAGTGCGGAAATGGCTAGAGGCTGGCTGGCCATCTGTGGGGGGTACTTTGATGTGGGTTCCTACATAGTAGGGGGTTTGACTGGATGGTCCCTGTGGTCTCTTCTGACTCTGTGATTCTATGATTCAAATACCTGTGGCAGAGTTTTAAAATGATCACGAGCCCATTTGTCTTTTTTAAAAATTGTGCTATTGATTCTTGGGTCCATAATATGAACAGTAACCTCTACTTTATTTACTCAGGATGTCTGAGTTCTCAAATGAAAATGTATCTATATCCACCCATACATGCTCTTTCGACAATGTCTGTCTGTTTATCTATCTATCTATCTATCTATCTATCTATCTATCTATCTATCTATCTATCTATCTATCTGATAACCCGCTCAGTGGTGTTTTAGCAGTGGATTTCTGCACTGACAAGGAGGCTGAGCTAGATGACCCTGAGGGTTCCTTTTAATTTTACGATTCTCTACAATTGCCTTCTGTGAGGTAATCTACAGAGAGGAGGAAGTGAGGGATCCAAGATGGGGAAGATGGCAGAATAATGTTTCCTTCTCTTTGGAAAATTTAACTTCAACCAGCTGGAACAAAGCCCATGATGATCAGTATTCATCAGGACTGGTCAGCTACAGGAGCCAGCAGGAAGGGCAGCTGGGATGAGAGTGGCTGGAGCCAATCAGTTAGGGTTTGGACCCCCATCCAGCTTCTTACTTTACAGTATTGTAGAGTAGAGTAGAGTCCTCTGTATTTTAATATTGATATAAACTAAAGAACAGCTTCTCATGACAGTGCAGTGTAGGCTTCCACAGTATTGTACCTGATTTTGTCTGCAACCCCCAACACTAGACACAATTATAGGGAAAAGCAGAAGGACACCACTGGCATCCTATCTCTCCTCCCTCCCCTACATACACACATATGCATAGACACACACGTGTGTGTGTGTTTGTACACACAAAAACACACACAGAGGATGTAAAGGTTGGAAAGTGAAGGAAAGTGATAGGAAAAAAAAATGAATGTGCCGTAGGAGAGTTTGATGAACAGCATCACAGACAAACAAACGGGTCAGCTCAAACCTGAAGTCTCATTAGAAGCCAAAAGAATACAGTAAGGCAGTTGTACTTTGGACGCATTAGGAGATGAAACGTATGTGGTGCTTTACACGTAAAAGAACAACAAAAAAGTTCGTTGCCCTCAGAACTGCAGATATAATAGGAAAACAAAAGGGGATGGCACTGTGAGAAGGGATTAAGACCAGCAGAAAGGGCCCCTTCTTCTCACTCACCCTCACTTGTGCCGGGGCAGTGGCAGCTGGGATGAAGGGAGGGCCTTTCTTCTCTCCCTTTGAGGTCAGGGCAGTGGAGCTTTGGATGAAGGAAGGGCCTTTCATCTGCTTCTTGGCCAAGGCACAATGGAGCCATAGCTGCGTCTTCTTCTCTTCCTCCAGGCCAGGGCAGTGGCAGTTGGGATGGAGGGAGGTACTGCATTTTCATATCTGGACAGTGTTTAGAAAGTGCCAGAGCAGAGTGGTGGCATCTAATGGGCATCAGAAGTGCCTGATGTGTATCAAAGCACTCCTACTGGTGCGCAGATATGCATCTTCATAATTCACTAACAGGCTTTCGTTGCATTTCTGAAAATCAGCTACAGGTATGTAAAGTAATCCAGCACTGACTGTGATATAGAATCCTGGTGCACAGTGGGGAAAAATTGCAGCGCTTGGTAAAGCAGAAGGGAGCAAGAAAAGTGGGAGATCCAATTACCTGTGGATAGATTCTGTCAAGGAAGCCACAGCTGCTCTGAATTTGCAAGATCTGAAAAGGAGAAGTAGTGAGTCTCCTGAAGATCTCTCATTCCTAGGGTCAGCATAAGTGAAAGCTAACTCAGCAGGACATAACAAGACATAATAAAGACATAGAGTAAGGGACACTGAGAGAGACAGAGAAAGTGAGAGAAAGTCTCCAGGTGACGTTAAGATTGGCATCCTTCAAAGCCTGATTGGAATGCAGTTTTTGAAAGTCATCAAATGTACTTTTAGTAATATGCTGGGGCTTGTTACAAATTAATTTTGAGTTATAAAAAGTGGCTCACAGAATAATGCAGAGCAGGCTGGATTTCCTTGCGGCGTTTGCCAGATCAGCTGTCTCAGTGGAAGTCCAAAAGGAAGAAATCGAGGACTGTCGTTGGATCTGGGGGACATCATCGCCACATCTCCATCCCTTCCACTGCTAATACTGTGGCAGAGATGTGAACTGTCTTTAAAACAACTCTTTCCTTCTGTGTGGAATGTGATGGGTTTTGAAGTGTACATGAGTGTGTGTGTGAGTTAGAGAGAGAGAGGGAGACAGGGAGGGAGGGAACAAGAGAGATGGTACTGGTTCTAAGGGGTGAGCAGCAGGAAGCTGTTTAATTTGACTATTTTGTAGGTAGTTTTTTGGCACAATGGTCCTGCCCCTTTTGCAGGGAGGTGCAGGGCCCTTAAAAAAACAAAACAAACAGGCAAATAACCCCTTCCACCCAAGTGTGCAAGGAAGAGAATGCATGTGCATGCCTTCCTTCCATGTGCGCCCTGCTCCAACCCCTCCTGTGTCTCCTTGCTCCTGTTCCCCTGCTTTTTGCCTAGGTATGCATGACCTCTTTGGGAACCCTTTCCGTATGACAGCCCTTCAGATGGGGGAGCCCTGGGCATGGAGAAGGAAGCTGCATGGGCTTTCCATCCCTCATGCTGTCCCTCCCATTCCCTCCAAGGGTTGCCCCCTCCATTCCTCTTCCCTTTTGGCTAGGCATGGAGAAAGAAGGCAGGTGCCTGTGTTGCATCTCTGTGCTGCTCCCTCCCATCCCCTTGCCCTTTGCTCTGGCACTGAGAAGGAAGGGATGTGCATGCGTTCCCAGCCTGTGCTCACCCGTCCCATATGCTTCTCGTTTGCCTGAGTGTGCGGAGGGAACGCCCGTACACATGTTGTGAATAATCACAGTGCAATTCCAGTGTAGCACCTTGGCCTTTTGTGTTTTTCCCGCTATTTTTTTTTTATTAAGTATAAACCAAAGAAGAACACAAAAACACTACAAAGTAATATAAGGAATAAAAGCAACACAGCAATACACCGCCAAAAAAGAAAACAAGATTGCAAATATTAAACTAAACTACACGTACGTGATCTAAGCACTTGGTATAATCTTCTAGTACTACAAAGGGATCCAAACTTGGCTGATTTTCAAGGTTCGAGAGGAGTTTTTGGTGGGGTTTGCTGGGCAATAAGGAGACATGAACCTCCACATTTTGGGGGTGACTTCGATGAGTGTTCTTGTTTCGCAGTATTTCTTCACCCAACTTTTTAAAATGGAATCTTGAGGGCTTTGGGGGGTCTCTGGAGGGTCTTCAGGCCCACAAAATGGGGGCCGAGAGGTTGCACTCCTCCTTTTGGGAGCTTGTAGGTTATAGAATGACAGAGTTGGAAGCAGCCTGATGGGCCATCAAGTCCAACTCCCTGCTCCATGCAGAATCTCCAGCTAGAGCATTCCCAGCAAGTAGCAGTCTAGCCTCTTTTTGAAGACATCCAGAGAAGGAGACCCCACTACATCTCTACATAATTGGGGCCACTGTCGAACAAGTCTTAATGCCAAGAAATTCCTTCCAATGTTCAATCCCGTAACTTAGAACCATTTGGCCTGGTCAGGGGCAGCAGAGGACAAACCTGTCTCCTTCTAGCCCTTGAGATATTTAAAGATAACAATCAGGCCACCGCACCATCTTTACTTCACCAAGCTGAACATGCCCAGCTCCTTCAACCTTTTCTCATCTGTTTTGTTTTGCATGTTACTCATCATCCTTCTTGCCCTTCTCTGAACCTGCTCCAACTTGTCTATATCCTTTTTAAAACGAGCTGCACAGAACTGAACGCAGTCCTCTAGATGATGCCTGACCAGCATAGAATATAGCAGGACTGTTACTTCCCTTGACTTTGAAACTAGTAATTAATGCAGGCTAAGATAGCATTTGCCTTATCTGCTGCAGCATCACACTGCTGGATCATGTTCAGCTTCCCAAGGTCTGTTTCACTTATCCTGCAGCTAAGCCAATTATCCCCCAGTCACATTTACTAGGGAACCTTCCACACTACATCGTTGTAGCGCTGTGATTCTGCTTTAACTTTCATGGCTCCATCATATATAATTGTGGGATTTTGAGTTTAGGGAGGGACCACGATTGATTGATTGATTGATTGATTTCTATTTTCTCCATTTCTCTTAAGGGAGACCCAAGACAGCTCAAACATGAATCAAAACAGGGCACATCAATTAACATTTAATAATAAAAATAAAGTTTCTAAAACCTGTTAAATCAGCTATCGTACTAAAACATCAGTACTTGAAAATAATATAAAATTATTTAGAATAATGACAAGAATAATTAAAATGCAGCACAGGAACCCTATTAAAAACCTTTCCTCCTCACCAGTTAGTTAGTAAATGTTCAATCAAATAAAAAGTAATTCCCACTGGTGGAAGGAGAGAAGGTAGGAAATCATTCTGGTCTCCTGTAGCAGAGAGTTCCACAGCTCTCCAGCTGAAAAGTTTTAAACTGCAAAACCAGGATTCCACAGGATGCTGTTGTCACAGATATAGTGGAATCATACTGCTATAATTGTGTGAAAGGACCCAGCATTATTGAAAATAAAGAAATTTCCACACTTTGGCTGACATTTTATTGCTTACTGTCAGCTATTCAATCAATTGTTGAATGGTGGGTCAACACAAGGGTAATTCATTGTTTCAATGAGTCTTTTCTAGACAGGTCTAACTTTAAATATAAAACAGCCAGCTCTTCTTTTCCTTTCCAGGCCAGTTATGGCTTTGCTTCCCATCTTCTCAATGACAAAACTCTGTTTCCTTTTTCCTACCGGCTGGTTCCTAAAAAAGAACCCCAGTACCTGGGGATCGTCAGACTGCTCCTGCATTTCAGGTGGACCTGGATTGGCCTCGTAGCGCCCAAAAATGACAACGGAGAAAGGTTTGTGCAGACCATGACTCCTGTGCTCACCACAAATGGTATTTGTGTGGCCTTCTCACAAAGCATTGAGGGAAAGACTGTGTTTTTTGCTCAAATGGTTTCAGACATAAACAACGTGCTCCGGTTCATGATACAGAGAAGAGTCACTGTACTGGTTTACTATGGGGACTCCTACTCCATGTATGACTTCCTGGCCCTGAAGAAACAGCTTGGGATGGATGTGGCACAACCCATCATTGGGAGTGTTTGGATCATAGCTATTTTGAAGGACATCACCTTGGCTTCCCTGGCTTTAGGATTGCATTACCTTCATGGTTCTTTCTCTTTCTCAATCCGGACCCAAACAGGGGAAAACTATAAAAATTTTGACACTTTTTTTAACCCCATCAAGGAGTTTGGGACCAAAGCATTCCACTGTTCAGAGCAAAAGCACGCATTGTCTGTGAAAAGCCAAGAAAGATGCAGAGAAGGAGAGAAATTGGAGGCTCCAGCCCTGACCCTGAAGGAAAACGTCTTTTCTGGGGATGGCTATAGTATTTTCAAGACTATCCAGTTCATGGCACATGCAATGCATGCTGCATATTTTTCCACATCCAGGCAACTGGCCATGGGGCACAGGCATTGGTTGGAACACCAAAGGTTACAGCCATGGCAGGTATTGATCCTTTTGATCCTTGCTTAATTTTTTTAGATCCCTCCTTTTCTCAAAGTTGGGACTCATTGCAACTTACAAAAGAACAGGAACGACAAGCAAAAACCCATGGAGCAAATAAAATAAAATATATATAAAAATAAAATTTGCCATTATAATAGGCCCCTCACGGAACTGCAAACCCCAGGATTCTATAGGAGGTTGAAAGTGGAATCATTGCGCTATAAGAGTCTCGTGCGGAAATGGCCCGTGTAAAAGCAGATAAGAGAGTGTAGTGATTTGAGCACTGAACTGTGATCTTGGAGACCCGGAGTTAATTCCCCACTTGGCCATGGGTGCAATTCCCCACTAAGCCATAGGCTCATCACACACTCTCAGCCCCAGGAAACCTGTGATAGGTTTTCGGCCTTAGGGTTGCCATAAGTCAGAAATGCAAGGAAGAGAAGCAAGGCAATGCCTTTTTCATGTCAAATAAGAGTGGGCAATGGTGGAAGGCTAACAGGCCGCATTAACCTCCTTGGAGAGCTGAGAGGGCTGCACCCCCAAAGACCCTGCTCCCAGGAAAGGATAATACTTTCTTGCTCCCAAACACCCCCTGGGGAGATGGGGGCATTTTCACAATATTTTTGGACATTCTTGGGCTTTCGGACCCAGGAAAGGCTTTTTTTTAAACAACAGGAAGTGGGTAGAAGTCACTCCCTGTTTCGAAAGAGGCTAAATTGTACCAGGGCATGTGTGTAAAAGCATAGCGGATATACCCTGCATACCACCTAGAGGACATTTTGTGGAAAAAAAGGATTTTTTCCCCCCGTAAAATATCTGCTTTTTTTCTCCTATGAAGTCCAAGGGGCCTCCAAACATGGTGGATAAGATTTCCAAACTCCCGAAGGGTCACTTTGCCCACCATCACTTCCCAGTATCCTACTAGAATAAAAAGGTCTCGCCCTCCTACCAAAGAAAGGGCAGCCTCCATGGGCAAAGAGTTCCAGAATATGGGAGCAACCACCAAGAAGGCACTGTTCTGCATTCCCACTCATGGTGGGATCAGGAGTCGCAGCTCCTCTGAAGATCGTAGACGTCCAGTAGAGTCCTGTGGGAAGAGAGGGTCCCCCACATGACCCACAGGCAGGTTGTCTCCCCCAGGAGTGGGCAACTCCCCTACCCTGGTTCCCCTGGAAGTGGCACTTCTCTTTCATTCTCCTTCTTTTCCTCTGCAGTCTTTCACAAGTACGAAGGGAGGCAATTTTGAGAGGGATGGGCTGTGGAAGAAAACATGCATTTGGGGGTTGTACAAGATTCTGAGTGCTTGAAGGGATCGGGTATTTTTTTGCATATTTTCATGTGTTTGGGGATTTTCTAAGTGCTTTCAGGGGGTAAAAATTGTCTGAAAAGTTTTACTGAATAACTTCTATTCAAAGGGGCTTTGGGAGTTTTGGAGGACTGGTTGGGGGCTTCAGGAGCCCACTAGTAGGGTCTAGAGCAGACCTTTCCAAACGGTGTGCCATCTGAAGTGTATAAGCATGTCACCTACAATCTTGGAAATGTATGTTATTATTTATAAATTATATATTTTTTAAAATATAGGAAAGGTTTTCGTGAGATGTGTTGTGTCCCCATACATTTCATTATTATCATGAAATGAAATAATGAAATATATTATTATTATTATTATTATTATTATTATTATTATTATTATTATTATTATTATTAGGGGTTGGTTTATTTTTACAAATTCTTTTTATTAATTAAAATCACAAAAATTAAAACATTTTATAATATTTACATAATTGTACATCAGTCTTTAATCCAATAATTATCTCTCTTTATCCCTTAGATTTCATACCCTTCTTCATAAATTGAAGATATCAAATCATATACAACACATCATGTATATATATATGTATGTATATATATAGAGAGAGCATATGACTGGTATCTGACTTATACCTTCATCATATAGTAACCAAATAGTATACATTTAAATAATTTGAAAATTTTTAATACCTACCTAATAACCTTCCCTTATTACATCTTCACAGTTCATGGACAGTTATAACTTATCTAATCCTGACCAACAAATTTTCCATATGTTTAGTACTTCAACGTTTAACCACTACCTTAATCATATTTTCTTTCAGCAGTATCTTACTTCTCAAAGTTTTTATCCAAGCATTTTTCCTTCTCTTAACTTATAATATATGAGTGGTTTTCCCACTTAACACATTTCACTCCATTATATTTAGCCTACTCACCACTGTTTTTCCCCATTTGGACTCCCAAAGAAGGGTAATTAAATCCCATTCTTCATTGAATTATTTTTTTGGTTTTTCTGTCAATATCGATGTCAATTTGTCCATTTCCCATAAATCATATAATTTTCACAACCAATCTTCAATATCTGGGACTTCTTTTTGTTTCCATTTTTGCACAAATACTAATCTTGCTGCTGTAACCAAAAAAACAGAATCCACTATTTCTTTGTTTTAGCGCAAGTCCACCATATGTGGTAGGAAGTCCCTCTCTCAGCACATTTCCAACACGTATTTTTCATATTTTTACTTATTTTAGCAATCTGTACTGGTGTATAATACCACCTAAAGTATATCTTATAATTACTCTCTTTTAAGTTCGTACTTATACAAAAGTTTTTTATATCTTTCCATGAATTTTCCCAGCTTTTTAATGAAATTGAGCATCCAACATTTTGCGCCCATCTTATCATGTTGTCTTTAACAGTTTCTTCTTCCGTGTGTAAAATTAATAATATTTTGTATATTTTACCTATTAGATGGTCCATTCCTGGTTTTAACATTCTATCAAATTCTTTCTCTCTCATTTCAATTCCTTGCATTCTCAAATCCATCTTAAATCTTTCTTCTAGTTGCCTCTGTAAAAGCCAGTGTGATGTAATACCATATTCCATCATATCCTCCTTGCTTTTCCAAGCTACTTTATCTCCCTGAACTCTTATTAGATCTTTATATGTTAACCAATGATTTAATTGGGGCTTTTTTCTTCTGTAAAAGGCTTCATGTGCAGACACCCATTGTGGTATTTTTGTATGAAATTTATTCCTGTACCATAACCAAATTCTTAAAAGAGGTTTTCTTATAAAATGATTATTGAAATCTTTATTTACTTTCACCTTTTCATACCACATATATGTGTGCCAGCCAAAAAAAGATCCACCCCTTCTGAAGTTAATAATCTCATATTTTCTAATTTAATCTAGTCTATTACCCAACTGAGGCAACTGGCATGAAAGTATAATTTTAAATCAGGTAGTCCCAATCCTTCTCGTTCCGTCGTATCTTTCAGTACAGTCCATTTTATCCGTGGTTTTTTGCCGTTCCAAGTAAATTTTGATAAGTCCTTCTTCCATTGTTTAAAAGGTATATCATTCGAGATTATTGGGAGATTTTGAAACAGAAAAATCATTTTAGGTAAAATATTCATCTTAATTGTTGCAATTCTTCCCATCGGTGATAACTCAAGTTTTGACCATTTTTGTAAGTCTTCTTTTATCTCTGTCCAGACTTTTTTATAATTGTTATCATATAAATCTGTATTACTGCTAGTAATGTTGATTCCTAAATATCTCACTTTTTTTGATACTTTGAATTGAGATAGTTGTTCAATTTCTTCCTCTTCTTGTTTTGATATGTTCTTAGTTATCATTGTTGTTTTATCCATGTTAACTTTGAATCCAGCAACCTTTCCATATTCTTGAAACGTTTTAACTAATCTTGCTATACTTTTAATTGGATCATCCAACATAATTACAAGATCATTGATGAAAGCCCTCAGTTTGAATGTTTGATTTTGAATTCGAACCCCTTTTATTTCTGTATCTTGTCTTATCTTAGAATTCAATATCTCTATCATTATTAGAAATATTAGTGGTGACAATGAGCATCTTTGTCTAGTTCCCTTCTTAATATGGAATCTCTCTGTTTTCTCTCCATTAATTAAGATACTAGCAGATTGATTATTATATATCATTTTTATCCATTCAATAAATTTTCCCCCTATATTTATTTTTTTCAATACCTCTGTTATGAATCTCCATCTTACATTATCGAATGCTTTTTCAGCATTCACAAAGATCAAACCCATCTTCTTCTCATTATGTTTATGATAATATTCAATTATATTCAATATTACCCTCACATTGTCTTTTATTGATCTACCTGGCAAAAAACCATTTTGATCTTCATGTATCAAGTATTTTAGAATTTTTTTCAATCTATTGGCCAAAATAGATGTAAATATCTTATAATCTATATTTAAAAGAGATATTGGCCTATAATTCTTCGCTTCTCGTTGATGTTTGCCTTCCATTGGTATTAGTGTGAGTGTCACCTCTCCCCACGAATCTGGTCTGTCTGTCATCTCCAATCCATTAAATAGTTTTTGAAGGGGCTCTATTAATTAATCTTGAAACACTTTATAATATCTTGACATGAATCCATCTGGACCAGGCACTTTTCCGATTTTCAATTTTTGGATTGCACTTCTAATTTCAACTTTTGTAATAGGTTTATTTAACTCTAATCTTTGATTTTCCTGGATTTGATCTAATTTAATTTCTTCTAAATACCTTCCAATATCTTGTATATATTCTTCTGAGTCATCTTGATTTTCAAACAATTTCCTATAATAATCATGAAATATATATTTTATTTTATTTTATTGTCTATATCTAATCTGTCTTCTATGGATACTTGTTTTTGTAAAATCTTAATCTCTCTTGACAATTTTGAATTTCTAGGATCTTTAACTCTTCCTCTTTCTTCTTAAGTTCTTCCACTATTTTTTGATATTTCTGCTTCTTTATTTTCTTCTTATATGCTTCTTGTAAGAATAGGCCTCTTATCACTGCCTTTCCTACATCCCAGACTATCATGTTTGAAGTTCCTTTTCCAGGATTTTCTTTAAAGAAGTAACTTATTCCCTGTTTCATCTTTTCTATTATAATTTCATCCCTTAAAAGATCATCTTTTGCAGTCCAACAATACTCGCTTTTCCATTCTTGTACTATCATCATAATAGGGCTATGGTCTGATAATAGTCTTGGTAGGATCTCCATTTTCTTAATTCTTTTGCACAAAGTTTTAGATATCAAAAGCATATTGATCCTTGACCAAGTCTTGTGGACTTCTGAAAAATAGGTATATTCTTTAGCGTTTCCATACAAATACTACCATACCTCAGTTACTGATACAATATCCATAAAATCATAGAATGCTTTAGGAAGTTTTCTTTGTGGCGGTTTCCCCTTATTTTTCAGTGTCTGATCAAGATTGGGGTTTATCACCCCATTCCAATCTCCCATAACTATTATTTCTTGGTAATCATCTGTGTTAATTTCTTTGTTAGATTTTCGTAATAAGAAGCTTTATTTTCCAGTGGGCCATAAATTCCCACAAACAGAATTTTATTATAAATTGTCCCTACCTCTACTCCAATTAAAGTGCCTTTGTTATCTTTAAAAACTTCTTTGGCATTATATTTTTTATTCACATAAATTGTGACTCTCTTTTTTTCTTCTTTATTGATGTTGAGAATTCTTGTACCAACTTCTGGTTTTTCAAGTATTTCAAGTCTTTATCTCTTATATGAGTTTCCTGTAAACAAGTCACATCCGGTTTTATTTTTTCTAAATAATGGAAGATTCTTCTCCTTTTAATTGCTGCATTCATTCCCCTGACATTCCAGGAAATGATTTTCATGATATTAGCTGTTTCTTCTTCTTCTTCTACGCTAGTTCTTGTTCTTTTTCTTCTTCCTCTAACTCTTCCTCTTCTTCTTCTTCTTGATCTATATTCTCCTCCTTTTCTTGTTCTATTTTCCTCATTTCCTTCTCAAATTCTTTACTTAGTCTTCTTTGTTGATTTATTTGAAATTATTCCAATTCTACTCGTGTCATTTCTTGATCTCTCAGTTTTTCTACCTCTTTTGGAGTTTGGCTTTCTTGCTCTTGTTCTTCTTGTCAATTTTTCCTTAATTCCTCTTTATATCTCTTTTAAAAAATCTTGTGCTTTTTGAATCATGTTTAATGCGAATCTCTTCTGTTTATATGTTAAAGTGACTCCTTCAAGTTTGCACCACTGATATGTTATTCCTCTTCTTTTTAGTACTTGTGTTAAATAATAGTAGCTTTTCCTTTTTTTTCAAAACTTGAGCAGGGACATCTTTGAATATCTGAAGTTCTTTCTCTTCTGTTATCAATTTACTCGAATAACTCTGTTGAATCACAAGATCCTTCACTCTTTCTCTTAAGAAATATATTACGATATCTTGCGGTACCTTCCTTTTTTTCATGATGAATGAATTAATTCTAAACGTCTTGTCAATCTCCAAATCTAATTGTTCGGCGTTCCATCCTATATATTCTGCCAGTGGTGGTATCACTCAATTGTATAACTCCTCTCCTTGAATTTCTCCCGAGTCTCTTATTTTTATACACTACTCTCTGAATTTTATCTCCATGCTTCTATTTTGTTGTTCCACATTTTCTATTTGTTTTTCCAACATTGGTGTCTCTTTCTCTAATTTTGTAGTTCTATCTTGTAATTCATCTAATTTCATATTTATGTTCTTCATTTCCATAGTTATACTTTCCAGCCTTTGTCCAACGTTCCCCATTTCTCTCTTCATTTCTTTGATGTCACTTGCCACTTCTTTTATATCTTTTTAAAAATCATTCCTCATTTTCCTTATTTCTTCAATAATCGTCGGTGTATTTTCAGATGCTTTTGGTTGTTCTTCAAGAGCTGGTCTCATTTGTAATTGTTGCTTAACTGACACTGCTTTCCTTGTTCCTGAAGCCATTTTATCTAATTTTTCATCTTACCTTTCTTCCTTCTTCTTTTCTTCTTCTTCTTCTTTTTTTTAATTTTATATACATATACATACATATATATATATTAGTATATATATTTTTTTCTCAACAATAAAATAATATAAATATCTCTATAATCAATCACACAATTATTAAATTAGATGAATCAATTAAATCTATTACTTAAATCTTTGCTATAATATATATCTATAATCAATCAATCAATCACATAATAAATTAGATCAGTCCATTTATCTTAATATTTAAATTATTTCTTTAACATGATATTTCATATATTTTCCCCTTAATTAGTTTCTTCCAATAATTATTATAATTGTTTATCACCAATAATTATTACCACCAGAAAAGCAGTTCAGAGTCACTTAATAATCCGTCAAACTTGAACTTTGTTCCTTCACTTCTTACACTCTATTTCTATATTTCGATATTTTATATATTTGTTTGTTTTTTCCTATTGTTATTTACAGGTTTTTAATTCATTAATTTTCCTTAATTAATTATAACACTCCAACAATCTCTTATTCTATAAATATTATTCTTATTCTAAATACCAGTCAGGTTATTCAACTTACTTCCTTAACTTGATTCTTATCTCATCACACTAATTCATCAAATCTCTTATATTATTTAGAAAACAAATATTCTAGTTCTATTCAGTATTATTTCAGCACAGCAAACAGTGCATCCAGTCTTCAAAGTTAACACAATTGGAACACAATTGGAAATAATAAATCAGGACTGTAGTAATTTAAATGTCCATTAGATGGTGCTCTTATACCTATTCTTCTTTAATACCCCCACTATTTACCATATGCCAAGTACAGTGAGAAAAGGGTTAATAAATTTCTCCACCGTTTCGTTGACCTTGTATTGTTTATCTTTTTCTCTCTGGAGTGCTGCTTTTTCGACCTTGACTTTCTGTCCTTCTTTTCTGTAATTAAGCAAATTTAATGTCTTGTAAAGTCAGTCAAAATCTAAATCCAAGTCCGCTCTGTTCCCTTCAATCAATCCTTAAATGTCCATCGAAGTCAGGCACCAACGGTCTATTTTATATGTCAATCAAATCCAGACTCAAACAAAATATTTCTTTCTTCCCACTTTTCTCAAAAGTTTTCAAAGTGTCCCTTTTATTCCTCAGTCACTTTTCTTCTTCTGACATTTTCTTCACCATCTTTCTACTTACTGTTTCAGTCCCATGTGTTCAATTCTGTCCGTTTTCCCCGCTTATTTGTTCTTTTAATTACACAACAGCTGACATTCAACAACTATCAAAATGTTTAATATCACAGTCCCACACTATCACAGTCTCCAAATTAATTAACTTCTTCCTCATTCCATCCCTTTACTGTTATTATTCCCAGTCCTTCAAATTATATATTCCAAATAACACCATTGTATTTCCATTATATTTCTTCCTTTTATATTCTTATTTTACAAATTATTACTAATTATTAAAGTGAAATTGTTTTATACAGTCACTCTTTAAGTCCATTCAACCTCTCATTACTTATTTCTTAGCGTCGTAGGGGCATTAGCGGGGAACAGTGTTGATATGAAAGCAACCACTGCTTCATCCCTTTTCCCTTCTCTGTTCCCTCTCGCTGCTTCCCCTCACTCTCACTCTTTTGACAGTTTAAAACTTAGAGTACTCCATGTTCCAGATATCCTTTTCCAAATCTCCTTGTCTAATCTAAATAGTTGTAGGGTCCTTGGTGTGCTGGTTTTCTTACTGACCATAGAATTATGAAGTTCAGTTGTGAATCATCCTCTACAAGAATCTTCTTTCTTCTTTTAAAAAGTGGCGGCGGTGATTTCTTCCTTAGAAGCCTCCACGAGGTAATGGCAGCTCGCACGACCTCTTCAGCGCTTCCCATGTCCCGATTTTCAGATGATTTTCTCGGGCACTCAGGCTGAAATATTGGTCCCCTTCAAGCTCCTTGAAATTTCTTTTCCCAAAGGGGTGTTGTCCCGTTATTTTCGCCAAAGCAAATGGGGTCACGACCTCGTGGGGCGGCTGTCCTCCCCGCAGCTATGCTGGGCGACAGCCATGCTCCTTGCCACAGCCACCGGAAGTCCCATTATTAGGGGTTAATTTAACCTCTGGTTTCTTAGTAAAACTGAATTACAGTCAGCCCTCCACATTCACTTGGGCTAGAGGCACAGGACCCCCGTGAAAGTGGAAAAACCATGAATAACTCCAGGCTCTCCCAAACCATATTTAACACACAAAAAAAGTATGATCACCATATTCAACCCACTATGGATTCCTCGGAGGCATCAGTGTTCCTTCACAGGGCAGAAGTGGGTGGCCGGTGGGGCTTACTGTCACCCCTGCTTCTGCCCCACTCCATGTTTAAAAGGGACTTACAAGCCTCGTTTGCAGTTTCGCAGTCTCACAAGGCTTGCAGTCCCTATTAAAAATGGTATAGGAAGGCAGCAGAGGTGACAGCAAGTAATCCATGAATAATCAAATCTGCAGAAGTGAAACCCACAAATGTGGAGGGCTGACTATACTATGTTGTGAAATGATGCATGTCTAAATATTGTGTCATCAACATGAAAAGTTTGGAAGCTCTGGTCTAGAGGCTACGCATGGCTTTCCAGCCACAATTTTCTGCATCTTCCCTGTTCTCTGAAACTGAAAGATATAATCAGTCCCACATATATCTGCTGAACAAGCAACTGTTTTAGTTTCCTCAATTCTACTCTTCTGGGGGTACTTGTGGTAGGGTATTTTTGCATTTTTTTATGAGCTGGGGATTTTCTTAGTGGTTTGGGGGTAAAAATGGAGGAGTTTGGTGGATCTGGGGGACTGGTCGTGTGCTTCAGAAGCCCCATTAGTAGGGCCCAGAGGTCACACTTGGCCTTTAAGCCACCATTTTCTGCCTCTTCTCTATTCTCTGTGACTGAAAAGTGTAGTCAGTCCCACATAGATCCTCTGAACAAGCTACTGTTTTAGTTTCCTCAACCACACTCTTCTCTCCTGTCCTCCTAGCTTCACCCTTTCCTGAGAAAAATTCAGTTTTACAACACTTCTGTGGATGGGATTTATGTGGATGAGAATGGGGACTTGGCCGCTGACTATGACATTGTGAACTGGGTGCTGTTTCCTAACGGCTCCTTTGAGAGAAGGAAAGTTGGGAGCATAGAGAGAGGGGCCTCCTCCTCACCCATCAAGTTCAGCATTGACCAGGAAGTCATTGCGTGGCCCAGCTGGTTTAACCAGGTGAGTAAAGTGTGGAGCCATTGTGTTGCTGTGTTTGAGTGTTGGACTAGGACTCTGGGAGGCCAGGATTTGTATCCCTCCTCATCCATGGAAACCCACTGAGTGAACTTGTAGGAGTCACATGCTGTTGGTTTAAGAGAAAGAAGTGACAAACCTTCTCTGAAGATCTTGCTAGGGGCCACAGGTGATGGACTCACCATAAGCCAGAATCAGCTTGAAGTCACCTAACAACCAAGGTCCTTGTACATGAGCTGGGACTAGCCAACAGGACTTCTGCCGCTCTCTTCTTGATGCACATGGCACATAGATCATAGCAGAGTAGAAACATTTATCCATAAGTAAATATATAAATAAGTGATGTTGTCTTGCTTGACTTTCTTTCTTTGTACAGACAATGCCCCGCTCACAGTGTACTAAGAGTTGCATTCCAGGATACTCCATGGTGACTGAAGAAGGGAAGCCTATGTGTTGCTTTGCTTGCGCTCCCTGTGCAGAAGGGACCATCTCTTCTCAGATGGGTAGGTGACAGAAGGAAGGACAGTTTGACATGGCAAGCCATTCAATGCTGTTAAGTAGCAGCAGCTTTTCAGCAAAGGATCTTTCAGGTCGTGGATGGACTCCAACTCTTCCCACCCCATCTGCAGGCTGGCCAATGGTAGCTTCCATTTCAATGGGGTGCATCAGAGCAATCAGGTTTTTTCCTGAATTTCAGTGGATCTGCCTGAAGGAATTAAGCTGAGAAGATTGCTTACTGTCTCTGCTGAAGTTCTCTGGAAAGAAAGGGATAGAAACAGGGTTGCCTACCTCCCTTTCCTTCCCCAGGCCATCATAGTGTTCAATAGAGCTTGGGAAATATTGGGTGCTGATGGAGGAGACCCAGAGCAGGCACTGACCTCTGGCCTCAAAATAGGTTCTGCATCTTCCATGGATCCTTCTAAGTTGATCTAGAATATTTATACCTTCCCTTCACTCAGAAAGGCTCCTTGTGGAGCATACAAATCATGAATTTGAGAGTTCTGCAACACATAAGGAAAAAGAGATGGCAGTGGGAGAGGTGATTAAGAGTAGCAAATTCTGGCTGCTCGTCTCTCCTCAGAGGCCAGTGTAATGGCAGTTGGAACATGGAGGGCCTCTCACCAGCAGCTGGGTGGAGGCATGACGGAGTTGTGTCTGGCTACTCTTGTCTCTCTCAGAGACCAGAACGATGGCAGCTGGAACATGGAGGGAGGGCCAAGGCACAATGGAGCTAAACCCCAGTTTGGACTGACATGCCCCACTGACATTGAAGCCACTACCCAGAACTCGGTCCTCACGTACAAGAAGGTGTATAGAAGGGTTTCCTCTTCAGCCTTGCTCAAGCAACAAGGACTTCCTGAACAATGGCATTCCTCTATATCCTTGCTATTCTTTCCCATGGGGATTTGTTCTGGCCCTGATATGCTCTTTGGTCCTGACTACTGACTCGTTCAATGCCCCTGTTCCTGACTCCTTGCTTATTTCAAATTCTTACCCACGCGGGTCCAACCCAGAGATATCCTGAGTGCCTGGAAGGGACTGTGAGATTTCAAGGAGGCGCAGGAACAGGAGGATTTCAAGCTGGGCTAAAGATATACTTTTGTATTATGTTTGGTTCATCTGATATGATACAACCAAAACTGAAATCTTCCCCCTCTCACTCCCCCTCCTGCTTCTGCTTTCCTTCTTTTTAATCCCTTTGCAGATGCAGACCATTGTACCAGATGTCCAGAAGATCAGCATCCCAGCAAAGAACATACTCAATGTCTCCCCAAGGAGATAACCTTCCTCTCCTATGAAGACACTTTGGGGGTTGTCCTGGTTTCCCTGATCCTGTTTTTCTCCTTAACTACAGCTTTTGTCTTAGGCATCTTTATTAAATATCTAGAGACTCCCATAGTCAAGGCCAACAACCGGGACCTCTCATATATTCTCCTGGTCTCCATCTTGCTTTCTTTCTTGTCCTCCTTCCTCTTCATTGGGCAGCCACAGAAAACAACCTGTCTTCTCCAGCAAGTGGCTTTCAGCATCATCTTCTCAATGGCAGTTTCTTCTGTGTTGGCAAAAACAATTACTGTGGTATTGGCCTTCCTGGCCACAAAACCAGGGAACCGGGCAAGGAGATGGCTGGGGAAGAGTTTGGCCAATGCCATTGTGCTTTCCTGTACCGGTGTCCAAATTATCATCTGCACTGTTTGGCTAGGATCCTTCCCACCTTTCCCTAGTTCTGACATGCACTCCCAATCTGGACAGATCATCTTGAAATGCAATGAAGGCTCTGTTGCCATGTTCTACACTGCCCTTGGCTTCCTGGGCTTCTTGGCTGCTATCTGCTTCACAGTAGCTTTCCTGGCTAGGAAGCTTCCTGGGTCCTTCAACGAAGCCAAGCTGATCACCTTCAGCATGTTGGTCTTCTGCAGTGTCTGGATCTCCTTTGTGCCCACCTACCTGAGCACAAAGGGGAAGTACACAGTAGCCGTGCAGATCTTCTCCATCTTGTCCTCCAGTGCTGGGCTGCTGGGCTGCATCTTTATCCCCAAGTGCTACATTATCATGTTAAGGCCTGATCTGAACACAAAGGAGCATCTGATGATGAAAAGTAAAGGTGGCATTTCATTCTAAATGCTAGACATTGATAAGAATTCCAGTCCCCATCAGAAGATGATCTGAAACAATTGTCTCTTCTAGGGGTAGAAATATGGTGGAATGGATCCAGAGCTGTTACGTTCTCGCACACCTTCCAATATTGATATGGTTTAATTGGCAAATATTAGTTAATTGGCAGGCTACATTAATTAACATTGATATAAAATGGGACCTGAGGTGACTAGAAAGTCAAATGAGACAGAAGAAATTTGCTGACTCTAAATGTCAGATTGCAAGGAAGGTCAGCTCATACCAGCTGCAGCTGAAGTCAATGTCAGGCAGATTATAAGGCAACCTCAGAGAAAACAGGCTTATGCAAAATCTGAATCTCTCCTATGGAATACAATGGTCAAGCCAACATTCTCACCAAACAGTGATTGTCTTAACTTTGTTCCCTCACACCTGGATGTTTCCCTGCCTTGGCTCCTCAACCTCACAGTAACATAGAGCTATTACAACAGCCATTACTTCTTTGTTACCTAAGCACTGAGACCATTAACAGTGTCCGGACCCCATGTTGCCGCTCCCATTGCTCCCTTGGCTGGCAGAGTGATTCACACTCATACCTGCAAGGTAGATTTTATGTATATTAACCCTCTGATTTGAGCAGTCAGACCAGTCTCTCGCCTTGCTAAATGCCACACTGCCACTTTGATTCCTAAATGAGAACTGTCCTTAGGTGCAAACTTAAGCCACATTGTTGCTTTCAGATTGGTAATTCTCACCTGACTCCTTATCCACAACTTTCTTCCATTTTCCTTCAGTTAGCTCTTGTGTGAGTGCTTGGATCTTTTGTGTGCATGTGTGAATCTTTCAATAAAACACAATTTAGCTTATTTTTTGAGTCCCTGGCTGGTTCTTTCCTGTGTGATTCTGTAAATATTGGTGGAAAGATCTCGTTAAATTATCTCCCTCTTGCAGACCTCCTAATTTTGAACTAATTAATTCCTCTCTCAGGCTTAGAACCAGGGGCCATGAATTCTGGGGAAATTTTCCACTCCACTGTGCACATGCACATGAGAGCCAGTATGGTATAGTTGTTTGAGCCCTGGACTTAATGCTGGAGAGCAGTATTCTAACCCCCACAGAGCCACAGAAATACACTGGCTGACCTCAGTCTCTTAGCTAACCCTGGCTGCTGCTGCTGCTGCTGCAGGGTTGACCAGTTCAAATTGGTGCTGGCTGCACTGGCTGGAAGATACTGGGAACTTCAGTCCAAAAGAGGAGAATCTTCTGCAGCTGCTGCTTCCTCCTTCTTCCAGAAAAGCTCAAGGCCTTCCCACTGGTTATTTAACCCTTAGAGCAGCTGTGCCTGTCCAGGAAAAGGGGACAGGCATATCTCTTATTTCATCTTTCTTTCTATATGGCCCAGCAAGGACAGCACACCAAGTAAGAGAGGTTTAGGTTGTTGTTGTTATATTTATACCATGCTTTTTTCTGAGCTTAGGATTCAAAGCAGCCCACAAAAATTAAAAATACATTGTTAAAATAATTAAACAATTTAATGTAATATAATGTTCGGTTTTCGTTGTATGCCTTCAAGCTGTTTCAGAGCTATGGTGACCCTAAGGTAAACCTATCAGGGTTTTCTTGGCATTCAGAGGGGGTTTGACATTGCCTTTTTTTGAGGCTCGGAGAGTGTGACTTGCCCAGGATGACCTAGTGGGTTTCTGTGGCTAAGTGTGGGGTAGATTCGTATCCTGATCTCTTATATTGAACTCCTAGTACAGCAAAATAAATATGATTTGATAGGCATCACTGAGACCTGGTGGGATGAGTCTCACGACTGGAATGTAGGAATAGAGGGGTATAGCCTATTTTGTAGAAATAGACCAAATAAGAAAGGAGGAGGAGTAGCCTTATATGTCAAGGATGTTTTCACCTGTGAAGAGATCCATGACTTGAACACCGGAAGCCAGGTCGAGAGCATCTGGGTAAGAATTAAGGGAGCGAGAAACAATAGGGATATTATAGTGGGGGTTTACTACAGACCTCCAAGCCAGACTGAGGACCTCGATGGTGCTTTCCTAGACCAAATGACTGCACATTCAAAAAGGAGAGATACAGTAATAATGGGAGATTTCAACTACCCGGATATATGTTGGCACTCAAACTCTGCAAAGGCGGCAAGGTCCAGCAAGTTTCTTGCTTGTCTTGCAGACAATTTCATGGTCCAGAAGGTGGAAGAGGCGACAAGGGGATCAAATATTCTGGATCTGATCCTGACCAACAGGGAAGACCTTGTTAATGACGCAGAACTGGTTGGATCTTTAGGAGAGAGTGACCATGCCCTATTAGAATTTGGCATTCAGTGGGGAAGAGAAGGCAAGTGTAGCCAGGCATTTGTCTTAGATTTTAAAAAAGCAGACTTCTGTAAACTGAAGGAGCTGCTGGCTGAAATCCCATGGTCAAGAATAGTCAATGAGAAAGGAGTTCAGGATGCATGGGAGTTCTTTAAAAGGGAGGTACTGGAGGCACAGACTAAAACTGTGCCATTAAGGAGGAAAAATGGAAGGCATCTGAACAAACCGGAATGGTTGACTAAAGAGCTCTCAGCTGAGCTAAATATTAAGAAAAACATGTACAGGAAATGGAAGAAGGGGGAAATCACCAAAGAAGATTATAAGCAAGTAGCCAGGAGATGTAGGGAGGAGGTCAGAAAGGCTAAAGCACAGAACGAACTTAGGCTGGCCAGAGACATTAAAAACAATAAAAAGGGCTTTTTTAAATACGTCCGCAGCAAAAGGAAAAAGAAGGAGACGATAGGGTCACTGCGCAAGGAAGATGGTGAATTAATAACAGGAGGAAGAAAAAAGGCAGAACTCCTCAACACCTTCTTCGCCTCAGTTTTTTCCCAAAAGGATAAAAACACTCAACCTGGCGGTTGGGGAGCAGGTGAGGAAGTGGGGGAAATGCAGCACAGAATAGGTAGACAGGTAGTACAGGAATACCTGGCCACACTGGATGAATTCAAGTCTCCAGGGCCAGATGAATTGCATCCTAGGATTTTAAAAGAATTAGCAGAGGTCATTGCAGAACCTCTTGCTATAATCTTTGAAAACTCTTGGCGGACCGGAGAAGTTCCGGCAGACTGGAGGAGGGCAAATGTTGTCCCCATCTTCAAGAAGGGAAAAAAGAGGACCCAAATAATTATCGCCCAGTCAGCCTGACATCAGTACCTGGAAAGATCCTGAAGCGGATCATCAAACAGTCAGTTTCTAATTACTTAGAAAACAATGCCGTAATTACAAAAAGTCAACATGGATTTCTCAAAAATAGATCATGCCAGACTAATCTTATCTCTTTTTATGATAGAGTTACTTGCTTGATAGATGAAGGGAATGCTGTGGACATAGTATATCTTGATTTCAGTAAGGCCTTTGACAAAGTTCCCCATGACATTCTTGCAAAGAAGCTAGTAAGATGTGGACTGGACAGGGCTACTGTCAGGTGGATTTGTAACTGGTTGACTGACCGTACCCAAAGGGTGGTCACCAATGGCAGATTCTCATCCTGGAGAGAAGTGACTAGCGGGGTGCCACAGGGTTCTGTCCTGGGCCCAGTGCTGTTCAATATCTTCATTAATGACTTGGATGAAGGAATAGAGGGCACGCTGATCAAATTTGCAGATGACACCAAATTGGGAGGGGTTGCTAATACGCCTGATGACAGGATCAAAATTCAAAAGGACCTGGACAGATTGGAGAGCTGGGCCAAGGCTAACAAAATGAATTTCAACAGAGAGAAATGTAAGGTCCTACACTTAGGCAGAAAAAATGGTATGCAGAAATATAGGATGGGGGACACGTGGCTGGCTAACAGTACGTGTGAAAGGGATCTAGGAGTCTTCATAGACCACAAGCTGAACATGAGTCAGCAGTGTGATGCGGCAGCCAAGAAGGCCAACGCAATTCTCGGTTGCATCAATAGGAGTATGGTGTCTAGATCGAGGGAGGTATTGGTACCACTTTATTCTGCTTTGGTTAGACCTCATCTGGAATACTGTGTCCAGTTCTGGGCACCCCAATTCAAGAATGATATGGATAAGCTGGAGCAGGTCCAGAGGAGGGCAACCAAAATGGTGAGGGGCCTGGAAGCCATGCCCTATGAGGACAGACTTAGAGAGCTGGCTATGTTTAGTCTGCAGAAGAGAAGGTTGAGAGGGGACATGATAGCCATGTTTAAATATTTGAAGGGGTGTCATGTCGAGGAGGGAGTGGGCTTGTTTTCTCCTGCTCTTGAGACCAGGACAAGGAGCAATGGATGCAAGCTGCAGGAGGGGAGATTCCGCCTGAACCTCAGGAGGAATTTCCTGACAGTCAGGGCTGTCCGGCAGTGGAATGTGCTGCCACGGAGTGTGGTGGAGTCTCCTTCTTTGGAAGTTTTTAAGCGGAGGCTGGATGGCCACTTGTCGGGAGTGCTTTGAGGGTTTTCCTGCATGGCAGGGGGTTGGACTGGATGGCCCTTGCGGTCTCTTCCAACTCTACATTTCTATGATTCTATGATTCTATACACACATATATAATTGTGTGCATATGTGTGTGTGTCTGTGTGTATTTATGAGACTGGTTAACAAATGGAATCTTATATGTAATTTAGCAAAATGTTTCACAACCGTGTTCACAATTTTGTAAATGATTTTGTAAATGATTTTGTATATTTTGTAAATGATTAACTGCATCTGTCTGGAATCCAGAACAGACTTTTCAGAACTGTTTTTTGGAGGTCTCTTCCAACTCTAATATGATCACTTCTTGAATTAGATTCTATGATCCCCTCAAAAGGAGCTTTCCCAAACTCTGACTCTTCCTTATGAACAAATTCTTCAGTAAAATTCAGGCCAAGCTCAACTTCCTTCAAAACTGACCCTCAGGCTTAGAAGCAGGAGCTATGAATTCTGGGAAACTTGGGAAACTTTGAAACTTCAGGTGAGAGCCAGCATGGTATCATGGTTTAAGCATTGAAATCCCAACTCTGGAGAACAGAATTCGAATCACTGGTTGGCCTTGGAAAATCACTGGATGACCTTGTCTAAGTCATAAAATCTCAGCCTCAGAGAAAAGCAAAGGCAAATCCCCTGTGAATCATAGAATCATTGAGTTGGATGAGACCAAAACAACCATCGAGTCCAACCGCTGTGCAGGAACACACACTCAAAGCACCTCCTGAACAAATCTTGCCAAGAAAATCCCATGACAGGTTTTCCTCAGGGTGGCCGTAAGTTGCAACTGTCTTGAAGGCACAAAGCAAAAACAACAATACATGTGCGTGTGGAGCAGCAATGTGGGTCTACGTTTTGTTGCAGATGACAAGGCTTCCTTATAATTTACAAAATGACAATGATTTTTCTTCCTCCTTCTCTCCAATTCTCAAAGGATTTGTCAGAGATTACTTTCGGAGCCAAGAACCCTAAATATTAGAATGGAGCCTATAACCCACAGCAGCTTCTTGTAATGAGGGGCCCAGCATGTAAAATACCAGTTGTGCCACTGAGGCTCTGTGGGGTAGGACTCTGCATGTCAGGTTTAATAGAGTCTCCTTTAGCTGTGAAACTGAGGTGAGCCTGTGTCTCTCTTAGGAAAGCCATGCTAGCTCTCATCTTGGAAAAATTTTGTCTTGTGTTTCCTTTCTCTGATTCAGGTGCGTGATGTAGTGGAGAGCATTAAGCACCACGAGAGGGAGTGGCTGTTGCCAGCAGACCCAGAAATGATGCTGGCTTTGCTCCTTCTCCTTCTCCTCCTGCCCCATGCCGCTTGTGTGAGGCTGAAGGCCAAATGCTGGCTGACTCTGAGAAGGGATGTCATAGAGCCGGTGAATTATCACAAGCCAGGAGACCATCTCATTGGGGGCATCCTTTCAACCACGACTGCCCATCTCCTCCCGTACCGTTTCGGCAGGACTCCGTTTACTTTCCTTATCCCGTAAGAAATGAGAGATTTGATGTTATTCCACCCCATCCTGATTTCAGTGAATACCAATATTCCTACTTCCAAGGGTCAGTCCCTGTTTTAACTACTCAGTCCTAGTAAACTGCTGGTTCTCTTTTCTCCCTTGAAAAAGAACTGGTGGATACCAAAAAAAACCCAGTTTCCTTGCAACCATTACTTTTGCACTCGCTGTAAAAGTAGTGTTAATGTATAGTAATGGTAATGTATAATAGGCAATGTATGGTAATGTATATTTACCATTAATGTATAATATATAGTAATGTATATTTATAGTTATAGTATAGTTGTAGTAATGTATAGTTATGTTATAACCATAACTTAATGAGGAATAACTTCACTCTTCTGCAGTTACCACTGTTTTTGCTTGTTTTCTTTAGGTCTCTGTGTTCTTACTATTTTTTAAAAATGATTTTTAAAGTTTGATTGTAAAACAAGGGTGGAACGAAAGGGAGAAACATTAAAAAAGAAAAGTGTATCGGCTATAAAGATAAGCTAAGCATGTATATTAATGTAAGCTGCGGTAATGGCCAGCGCCTTACAAAGTCTTCAGAATGAGTCTTTCTTGTTTTTGTTTTTTTCATGGAAGGTAATTTAAAATTATTTCCTCAATACTTAACAGGTTATTTGTCCATAGTTCCCAGGTTGGTTGCTATCCAGTTCTGGAAGATTTAAAAGAGACATTTATGACTGTCTGGTATAATAAGACAGGACAATTATCTTTCACTGAAAAATTAACTGATCAACACCTCTGGCTCTGATCCAGATCAAAAAGAACCACAATTTTACTATGATTTTGGAGTTATTTTATTAAATTATATGGGGAGGTGGATATAGTTTTCAAGCCTTTTTATTTGCTTTGAATTTTTTATTTTGAAAACTAAAAGGAGACAAAGAAAAGACAAAGAAAAGCAACATAAAAAATACATTAACACTACAGAAACAGAACAACTGCATTCTAGGATGAAATAGTTAGTTGTTACTGCTGATTACAATTTGCCGTTGGTAGTGGGGTGGGAACCAATTTTTTTAGTCGTGTGTTAGTTATGTTGTAGTTTAGTTTGATATTTATAGTTTATTATTTTTTAATTCTTTTTTAAAATATTGTATTGTTGCATAGTTTAGTTTTATAGTTTACTTGCTTGTATTGCTCGGTTTTCAAGTCTTTTTCATCAAGTTTGTGAAGAAACACTTTTGATAGTTTTTATTTAACTGTGATTGTGTTCTTGCAGTTTTGTGTACTGCTGTTTTGGGGGTGCAGCTGTAGACAATGTTATGAAATGGATAAGAATGGAAGTTTAAAAAATTAATGTAAGCTGCATATATTTTCAAGAAAACATATTCTGGAAGCTAGTATCTGTAAAATAGACATACCTGCATAGCTAAAGTGTGCTGCATCCTACAAAGCACTCTGGCTTTCAAAGAGTCTTGTTTCATATGATATCTTCATCCCTCGTGCACTAGTCTCCAAAGCCAGGTTTTCTCTCTCACGATCCCTACACACCCACTGACAAGCAGCATGTGATCCTGCGTTGCAACTCCAGGGGAGCTTCTGGATCTGTTGGTGTTCCAAAGGATATTGGTCTCCTATCCCAAACCGTGTCACATATAGGTTGCCAGTCAAAACACAGCCTTATGCTCCTGTACATTTCTGGTTGCCCAGAAGAGGGAAGGTCAGGAGATTCCCTCAGAAACCTGTGGGTTCAAACGACAAGAAAACAAGTTTGCTCCTTCTTTTAGAAGCAACATCTTCTATTTCTCCTGGCAAGTAGGGTCACCAGTTTGGAACAAGGACAGGGCTCCTGTGACTTTAGAGCTTCACAGATCTTGCAGCAGGAGAAGGTACTGTAATATCAAGTGGGATGAAGGTACCTGTCCCAACACCCACACCCACACCCTGCTTTCTACTTGGCAAGACATTACTTGTAGTAAGAGAGGGAGGCGGTGGTTGAATGTTGATATTTGGAAGGTGGAGGAGGACAAGAAAGAAATCCACACCTAAAGAGTCCCTGAGAGATGGCCATCCAGTCTCCAAGGAGGGAAACTCCACCACCTTCTGAGAGGATCTGTTTCACTACTGAAAGGTCTTACTCTCAGGAAAGTTCTTCCTAATGTTTAGTTGGAATCTTCTTTCTTGAAATTTTTATCCACTGTTTCATGCCCATAGCCTAAAACCACTACTTCATGTTAGCTGGAAAGTTGAATCTCCTTGATATTTGAATACACTGGGGGGAAAAGGCTGCTCCATCTTCCACAGGTAGGGTTGCTAGACTGAAAACTGGACAAGGCTACTATGCGTAAAGACAAAAGATCCTCTCTGATCTTGGAAGCTAAGCAGGGTCAGCCCTAGTTAGTACTTGGAATGGGAGACTCCCAGTGAATACCAGGTTCTGTAGGCTATATTTTAGACTGCTTCGTGTTAGCTGGAAAACGAACTTTCTTTTCTGGACATTTGAATCCGTTGCCTTCTGCGGGAGTCTGCTGCATTATCAAACAGCTCTTACCACCAGGAAGTTGTTTGTAATGTGCAGTTAGAATTTCCTTTCTTGTCATTTGAATCCAGAGGCCTCACCTTTCAGAGCAGCAGAAAAAGAAACTACAGTCAGCCCTCCACATTTGTGGGTTTCACTTTTGCGGACTTGATTATTCACGGATTATTTGCTCTTAGTTTTACTGCTGCATTTTTAATAAGGACTGCAAGCCTCGTGAGACTGAGAAACTCTGAACTCGGCTAGTAAGTCCCTATTAAAAATGGTGTGGGGCATCAGTGGAGGTGGCAGTAAGCCCCACCAGCCCACACTTCTGCCTTGTGGGGGAATCCTGATGCCTCAAAGGAATTCATGGTGGGTTGAATATAGAGATCATACTTTGTGTGTGTGTGTTAAATATGGTTTGGGAGGGCCTAGAGTTATTCATGTTTTTTCCCCACTTTCATAGGGGGCCCTGTGTCCTTAACCCTAGTGAATGTGGAGGACTGTACTCTTATCTTCCACAAGGAGGGTTGCTAGAATGAAAACTGGAAAAGGCTCCTGTACCTAAAAGCAGCAAATCCCCTCTGATCTTGGAAGCTAAGCGGGGTCAATACTTGGATGGGAAACTGTTACCCTGTAAACTGGGGGTCCCGGGAGGGGCGCGCAAACAACCAAATACAACAAGCAAAGATGGGGAAAATTAGCTGGAGCATTCTCTTGGCTAACGAGAGGCAGGGCAACACAGTGAGATCTTTTATCCTATGTATACTGGTTCAGATCAGTGAGGAGCCAAGCAGTTTAAAATACTAACAATATTTATTAAGCAAAATAATAAAACACAAGCACACCTAACTAAAAGGAAAGAAAGAAAGTTTGGAGAAATAAGCAATACGCCACCTGTCCGAAGTCCTGGAGACACCAACTGGGGAGAAGGAAGGAAACCCGGCGTGGAGACCGAGGGGAATCTGTGGAACCAAGCGGCAGAGAGGCGAGGAAGAAGATCCAAAAGGAGCTTCAAGTGATTTCAGCTAATGATTTCAGCTAGGTCCGATGAGAGTTCCAAAGAGGTCTCAGAATGGGGCATCTTTTATAGGGAAAGAACAACTGCAGGCTAGTCTGGTCTTTGCAAGAGAACAATGAGTTTTGGGCTGGAGACAAAGCCTCTGAAAGGTCAGAATTTTACATGATTGAATTATGAACCGAATTGACAATAGTATAGCTGGTATGTAGATGTGGCTAGCTTGGCCGTTAAGTGCCTGGCTTGCCAGGGTGCTTTCACAGGCAAAGAGTCTTTGTCTTGCAATCAAAGTGTTTGTGTTGGGTGGCTTCCCCCTGAAGCGGAACTGGCTATATCTGGTGCTTTTGATGAGAGTACAACTATCACCCATGCCTAGTGTCGCGCTTGTTCGGCAGAGCCTCACAAACACTTAGCTAATGGTGGCAAAAAGGGCCGAATTATGATATCAAAACGATATCTTTAGTTCACCAAAGACCAGGCCAGATTGCCGTGGTAACAAGACCACCAGTGAATACCAGGTTCTGTAGGCTATATTTTGGGGGAAGGAACTAGCAAGTCCACCTCTGAGGATTCCGCGCTTAGGAAAACCCAAAAAAAATTTCATGGGATCACCATAGGCCAACAAGCAACTTGATGGCACACACCCAGAAAGAAAAGGAAATTTCAGCAGTCATTGCTAGTTACCTGGTTGTGTAGCAAGCAACATCTGCTGAGATTGCCTCTTCTACACAACCATTAAAGTTACAGGAGCCCTCTCCAGTTTTCATCCTGGCAACCGTATCCACATGTCATGCCTTCAGGTATTGAAGGTGGCTGTGTTATATCAATATTCTCCCCCCTGCAGAATGAAGCTGCCTGGCAGCTGAAAGTGTAATGTGATTGTGAAATTACTGAGGTGTTGAGGAGCAAGAGGGTTGCCTTTAAATCATCCTGCAGACATTTAGTTTGCCTGGAAAGACCCTAGTGAGTTGACAAATGATGAATTTGTATGTACTTCTTTAACAGAGCAAGATGGTATGACTTATTTATGTTGTATGTAGGACTGGATATATGAATTACTGGTACATCCTGTCTTTCTCCTTTGCTATTCATGAAATCAATCAGAATCCCGGGCTCCTACCCAATATCACCTTGGGTTACAACATCTATGAAAATTATTTCACTCCAAGACTGACTGCTGAGGCTTTGGTGGACTTGCTCTCTTCTGGGCAGGCAAACGTTCCAAACTATGCTTGTGGGAGATGGAATTACCCATTGGTTGTGCTTGAAGGGGCCGACTTTGAAATCTCCAACCAGATTTCAACCATGTTGAGCAGCTTCAAAATCCCCCAGGTAGGAATGGGGTGGGGGAACAGTCATTGCAGATGGCTGAGATTAATTGCATGTTGCAGTTTTTCCAAAGCACAATTGCGGCCTCAGAAACTGAGGCAGTGGACGTTTTCAACAGGGAACGTTCAAGGTTTCCCTTGCATTTGCATGCAGTTCTGTTTTTGTCCTCCTTTCACCTGCATTCAAATACCTATGGCAGGGTTTTGAAATTATTACAAGCCCACTGTGTTTTTTAAAAATTGCAATATTGATTCTTGACTTCACAGTATGAACAGTAAACTCTTGTTTTGCTCTGGATGTTTGAGCTCTCAGATGAAATGCATCTATATCCATCCTTAGATATTCTTTCAACAATATCTGTCTGTCTATCTGTCTATCTGCCTGTCCGTCTATCTATCTATCTGATAACCCTCTCAGGGGTGTTTTAGCAGTGCATTTCTGCACTGACAAGGGTGTTGAAGTAGCCGACCTTGAGGGTTACTTCCAACTCTATGATCCTCTACAATTGCCTCCTGTGAGGCAATCTACAGAGAGGAGGCAGTGAGGGACCTAAGAAGAGGCAAATGGCAGAATGAGGTTCCCTTCTCTTTGGAAAAATTAACTTCAACCAGCTGGAACAAAGCCCATGGAGACCAGTATCCATCAGGAATGGTCAGTCAGGGTGGGCAGTGGAAAAGAGTCAATCAATTCTAGTTTGGATCGCCATCCAGCCTCCTCCTCTGCAGTATTATTGCAGTCCAAGTCCTCTTCATTTTAATATCCAAATAAACTGTAAAGAGTGGTTTCTTTTTTTAAAAAAGCATTTTATTCAAATTCACATATAAAACAAAAATTATAACTGTAAATTTACATGAATTATTTTTGATCTTCCACACTGATCTAGATTTCATTTTCTATATCTCTTAACATGTTTATATTAATGTACTACATTATAATGATAGTATTACATGTTAGCTCTTGCATTTCCATCTCCACATTCCAGTTCCATGGTATATATCCAGTTACCCCCCCATTGATTATCTTAACTATGAATTACTCATTTTCATCTGACAGTACCCAGCAACTACCCATTACAATTTGCCATTCTTTTTGAATCTCATCGTCTGATTTCCCTTTTAGTCTCTGGAAGACTATATCAGCGTTTCTATTGTCAATTAGTGTTCCCCACCATTGCTCTATTGTGGGTATTTGCTGAGTTTTCCAAAGCTTTGCATATTCAATACGAGCTGTTGTTATCATATACAATATTATTCTCCAATACTTCTTTATACCAGTACCTTCAAATACATTTGTCATATTTAACAAGTACAATTCCGGTATCTTAGCAAACTGAACTTTCATTAGTGCAGAAATTTTGTTATGTATTTCTCTCCAATATTTCTTAGCCTTAGGACATGTCCACCACATATGAAATATCGTACTGACCTCTCTCTGACATTTCCAACACAGACCAGTACCTGTATTATAAATCTATTTTAGTTTATCTAGTGTCATGTACCATCTACGAAACAGCTTGCAGTAGTTCTCTTTCAGATTCTGGGCTACTGTAAATTTTTGTGTTCTTTTCCAACTCTGTTCCCAGAAATCTAGTTGAATTGAATGTCCGATATTCTGAGCCCACAAAATCATTGCTGACTTAATTGTTTCTTCTTGCTTTTCCTGCTGTATTATTTCTTGATATATATGAGATAGTAAATGAGGCAGGTTTTCGAACAACCATTTAATCACTCCAGTTTTCTCTTTTGGTTCTATTCCATATATTTTTAAGTCCATCTAAAATCTTTCAGTCAACTGTCTGTAAGGGAACCAACTTAATATTATTCCTTCTTGTTCCAGTTTTTCTCTTGCTTTAATCTTAAAATTATTTGAAATTGACTTCTCTAATAAATCTTCATATTGCAGCCATTTATCTGTTTCAGTCCATCTTCCAAAAAATGCTTCCTGAGGGGACACCCATGTGGGGAGCTGCCGTATGTTTTTAATCTTATATTCATTCCAAATTTTCAAGAGCAATTTTCTAATATAATGGTGCGTGAAATCTTTATCTATTGTTGCTTTATCATAAAACATATAGGCATGCCACCCCATCCTCAGGTCTGCACCCTCCAATGCCAGCGTTCTCATGTCTTGTAGATCAACCCAGTCTTTTATCCACGTGAAAGCCGCTGCTTTGTAATATAACTGAAAGTCAGGTAGTCCCATTCCACTTCTAGTTTTCTGACCTGTCATAATACTCCATTTTATCCTAGGTTTTTTCCCTTGCCATATAAATTTAGTTAGTTCTCTTTTCCATTGTAAAAAAGGCTTACTGTTTGTTATGATGGGAAGATTTTGGAACAAAAAGTTCATTTTTGGAAGTACATTCATTTTTATTGCTGCTATCCTCCCCATCATCAATAAGCGCATGGAAGTCCAACTTTTGAAATCCTTTGTTATCTCTTTCCATTTTTTTTCATAGTTATTTTGGAATAACTCATGGTTTCTTTTAGTTGTCTAGACACCTAGATACTTTGCCTTTTGTCCTCTATTAAATCCTGTTAAATGTGCTAATTCCTTCTCTTCTCTCTCAGTCATATTTTTGGTTAACAAAACTGTTTTTTCCTTGTTGACCTTAAATCCAGAAAATTTGCCATATTCTTGAACTGTTCTAATCAGGTCTTTAAACCACTCCATGGGTCATCCAAAAATAAAACCAGATCGTCAGCGAAGGCTTTTAGCTTATATTGATATTTTTTAATTTGAAGTCCTTTTATGTCTTTGTCTTCTCTTATAACATTGTTAAGTATTTCGATTGTCATGACAAACAACAGAGGAGACAAAGGATAACCTTGTTTTGTCCCTCTATGCAGTTCTATCAGTGGTGTTCTTTCACCGTTAATGACCAATCGAGCTTGTTGTTGACTATAGATTGCTTCAATCCATGAGACAAATTTATTTCCAGCCTGCATCTGTTTAACCGCCATCTTCATAAATGGCCAACTGATCATATCAAAAGCTTTCTCCGCATCTGCAAATATCATAGCCATTTTCCATTCATTATGCTTTTCATAATATTCAATTATATTTAAGACCGTTCTGATGTTGTTTCTCAAAGATCTTTTTGGTAAAAAAACCATTCTGGTCTTCATCAATGACCTCTGACAGAACCTTTTTAAGTCTCGTTGCTAAGATTGAAGCAAAAATCTTGTAATCTGTATTCAAAAGTGATATTGGTCTATAATTCTTTACATCAGTTAAGTCTCTGACTTCTTTCGGAATCAGCATCACATTAGCTTCTTTCCAGGTGTCTGGTACTCCTTCCTTTATTATCTCATTTATTGTACTTTGCAAGGGTATTGAAATCTCCTGTTCCATAATTTTGTAGTATTTTACAGTAAAGCCATCTGGTCCTGGAGATTTGCCATTCTTCAAGTTTCTGATAGCTTCAACAATTTCCATCACTGAAATAGATTTATTCAGAATCAATCTTTGATCTTCATTGAATCTCATTTTGTTCATTTTCTCCAAATATTCTTCCAATTCTTGTTGTTTTTTCAGTTTTGAGATCCTACTCATCAGCTTCACATAATATTTATAAAAGGCTTGTTTTATTCCCTCTTGTTTTGTAATTTTTTCTTCTTCTATTCTGATCTCCGATATGATATTTCTGGCCCTTCTTTTATGCAGCAAGCTAGCCAAAAACTTTGAGGGTTTGTTAGCTTGTTCAAAAAAGTTATATCTCATTCTCCGTATCTGTTGCTCTATTTCATTCAAATTAAGTTGATTTAATTCAGCTTGATATACCTTCATCTGTAGTCTAATCTTTTTATCCGATGGATTTTGTCTCATCTGTTTCTCAGTTTCCTTCATCTTTCCCAAAATTTGCTGTTCAGTATGTCTCCTTTCTTTTCTAATCTCTGTGGACCATCTGATAGAATAGGGAGGGAATGCATACACATGTGTTGAATAATCACAGTGTAATTCCGCTGTAACACCTTGGCCTTTTATGTTTTGAGTGACCTGCCTTCCCTACCCATATGATGTCCATGTAATGACCATGAATGATTAGTTCGGTCCTGTGGGTGGGGAAGTCCTAAGGAAGGGACTGTGTTTGCTAGTTGAGGTCAGAAGAAGAAAGCTGAGAAAGAGTTAGAATTGCTAAGGCTAAAGAGTCGACTCTTTCCGCCATGCATAAGTATCTTCAGTTACATATTAAGGAAGGAACAGAATACTAGATTCTATGTAGAGTAATTTCTATATTGCATTTGTTTCTCTTTTCTGTTTTTTAATAAAAGCTTGCAATCCTGCTGAGAAGGACAGGCGAGAGACTCTAGCCATCAATTCCTGCACTGTTACCTCTTTGGGAAAGTGTGTATATGTCCAATTTAAAGTGTAACTTGTTGTGTTGCTGTTAAAAATACATATTGGGACTTAATTTGTTTGCAAGATTCAATTATAGCTGGCCCCATAGAACCCAGAAAGAAGTAGATAAACAATGAAGCCTTCATGTACTTGATAGAATCATTTGGTATAATCTTCCAGGACTAGAAAGGGGTCCAAACATGGCTGATTTTCAAGATTTGAGGGGAGTTTTTGGTGGGGTTTGCTGGGCAATAAGGGGACATGAACCTCCACATTTTTGGGGTGACTTTGATGAAAGTTCTTGTTCTGCAGTGTTTCTTCGCCCAACTTTTTAAAAATGGAAATTTGAGAAGTCTAGGGTTTTGGGGGTCTCCAAGAGTCTTCACGGCCACAAACTGAGGGCCCAGGGGTTGCACTCCCCTTTTTAGGGTTTTGTAGGTTATAGAATCATAGAGTTGGAAGTGGCCTAAAGGGTCATCAAGTCCATCACCCTGCCCAACCCACATCACTTAAAATTAATAATAAAAGTAAGTTTTAAAAACTAGTTAAATAAGCTACTATATTAAAAACATCAATATAAAATCATCCCAAACCAGGTCAAGAACAATAAAAATGCAGCCCATGAACCCCATTAAAAACCTCTCCCCATCACCAGTTAGTCACCAAATGCTTGTTCAAATAAAAAGATAAATCCATGCTGGTGGAAGAAGAGCAGATAGGAAGACACTTTGGTCTCCTGTGGCAGAGAGTTCCACAGTTCTCCAGCTGAGAATTTTAAACTGCAAAACCGGATTCTACAGCATGCCATTGCCACATTTACAGTGGAATCATAGTGCTATAATTGTTTTATGTGAAAGGGGCTGGCATGATTGGAGGTGAAGACAGTTCTACACTTTGGCTGATGTTTTGTTGGATAGTCTCAGCTAGTCTCATTCAATCAGCTGTTGAACAGTGAGTCGATGTGTGGTAAATCCCATTGGTTCCATGATTCCAATGTAAAACAGCCAGCTCTTCTTTTCCTTTCCAGGCCAGTTATGGCTTTGCTTCCCATCTTCTCAATGACAAAGCTCTGTTTCCTTTTTCCTACCGGATGGTCCCCAAAGAAGAGACCCAGTACCTGGGGATTGTCAGACTGCTCCTACATTTCAGGTGGACCTGGATCGGCCTCTTAGCACCCAAAAATGACGATGGAGAAAGGTTTGTGCATACCATGACTCCTGTGCTCACCACAAATGGTATTTGTGTGGTCTTCTCACAAAGCATTGAGGGAAAGACTGTGTTTTTTGCTCAAATGGTTTCAGACATAAACAACGTGCTCCGGTTCATGATACAGAGAAGAGTCACTGTACTGGTTTACTATGGGGATTCCTACTCCATGTATGACTTCCTGGTCCTGAAGAAACAGTTTGGGAAGGGTGTGGCACAACCCATCATTGGGAGTGTTTGGATCATAGCTATTTTGAAGGACATCACCTTGGCTTCCCTGAGTTCAGAAATGAATCACCTTCATGGGTCTTTCTCCTTTTCCATCCAGACCCGAACAGGGGAAAACTACAAAAAATTTGAAACTTTTTTTAATTCCATCAAGGAATTTGGGACCAAAGCATTCCATTGTTCAGAGCAAAAGCATGCATTGTCTGTGAAAAGCCAAGGAAGATGCAGAGAGAGAGAGAAACTGGAGGCTCCAACCAAGGCTGTGGTGGAAAACGTCCTTTCTGGGGATGGACTCAGTATATTCAGGACTATCCAGTCTGTGGCACATGCCATTCATGCTGCATATTTCTCCACATCCAAGCAGCTGGCGATGGGGCATGGGAATCGGTTGGAACACCCAAAATTACAGCCGTGGCAGGTATTGATCCTATTACCTCTTGATTAATTCATTAATCTTTTCACAAAGTTGGAAGTTATGGCAGCTTATAAAAGAATGAGAATGACGAACAAAAATCCATGTGGTAAAATAAAATTAAAAAATTGTCATTATAATAATATTAAATGGCCTATAGATTTAAAACCATATAAAAACAAAGAAGAGATGATGTAGTGTAGTGACTACAAGCCTGAAGAACAGGTTTCAATTCCCCATTCACCACACTCATTGGGTGACCTTTGGTCTCTCTCTCTCTCTTGCTCCCAAACACTGTCTATGGATGGTGGTGGCATTTTCACAATGTCTTTGGATATTCTTGGGCTGTTTCAGACCCAGGAGGGGCTAAATTGGACAAGGGTATGTGTGTAAAAGTATAGTAGAAATGCCCTCCATAAACGCTTCTGAAGAGCATTTTGTGGGGAAAATTTTTTTCCAAAAAAATCTGCCTTTTTTTCTTCCTATGGGGTCCAGGGAACCTCCAGATATGGTAGATATGCCCTTCAGACCTCCTACAAGGCACTTTGTCCAGCTCTGATGTAAAATAATCAGTTCTCAGAAGCTTGCTGGAATAGAAGCCATTTTACATGAAAACATCTTCCCCGCCTACTAACCAAAGGACAGCCTCCCTGGGATAGGAGTTACAGAATCTGGGAGCAACCACCAACAAGGCTCTTTCTTACGTTCCCACTAAAATTGCTTATGGGATTGGTGGGATCAAGAGAAGCAGCTCCCCTGAAGATCTTAGAATTCCAGTAGCCTCTCGTAGGACGACTGCGAGCCAGGTTATATTCCAGGAACAGACAGCCACTCCTCCTCTGGCTCCCCTGAAAGTGTACTTCCACAGCAAGCCCAAAGTTTCCCCCTTTCCTCTGCAGGACCTCTGAAAATGGTGACAGGAAGTGATGCCATTTTGAGAGGGATGGACTGGAGAAGAAAAAAAAATGTCTTTGAGGGTTTATAAGATTCTGGGGGTACTTGTGGTTGTTTTTTTTTATGAATTGGGGATTTTCTTAGTGGTTTGGGGGTAAAAATGGAGGAGTTTGGTGGATCTGGGGGACTGGTCGTGTGCTTCAGAAGCCCCATTAGTAGGGCCCAGAGGTCACACTTGGCCTTTAAGCCACCATTTTCTGCCTCTTCTCTATTCTCTGTGACTGAAAGGTGTAGTCAGTTCCACATAGATCCTCTGGACATGCAACTGTTTTAGTTTCCTCAAGCCCACTCTTCTCTCCTGTCCTCTTAGCTTCACCCTTTCCTGAGAAACATCCAGTTTTACAACACTTCTGTGGATGGGATTTATGTGGATGAGAACGGGGACCTGACCACTGACTATGACATTGTGAACTGGGTGCTGTTTCCTAACGGCTCCTTTGGCAGAAGGAAAGTTGGGAGCATAGAGAGAGGGGCCTCCTCCTCACACATCAAGTTCAGCATTGACCAGGAAGTCATTGCGTGGCCCAGCTGGTTTAACCAGGTGAGTAAAGTGTGGAGCCATTGTGTTGCTGTGTTTGAGTGTTGGACTAGGACTCTGGGAGGCCAGGATTTGTATCCCTCCTCATCAATGGAAACCCACTGAGTGAACTTGCAGGAGTCACATGCTGTTGGTTTAAGAGAAAGAAGTGACAAACCTTCTCTGAAGATCTTGCTAGGGGCCACATGTGATGGACTCACCATAAGCCAGAATCAACCTGAAGTCACCTAACAACCAAGGTCCTTGTACATGAGCTGGGACTAACCAACAGGACTCCTGCCTCTCTTTCTTGATGCACATGGCACACAGACTGTAGCAGAGTAAAACACATTTATCCATAAGTAAATATGTAAATAAGTGATGTTGTCTTGCTTGACTTTCTATCCTTGTACAGACAGTGCCCCGCTCACGGTGTACTGAGAGTTGTGTCCCGGGATACGCCATGGTGACTGAAGAAGGGAAGCCCATGTGCTGCTACATCTGCACTCCCTGTGCAGAAGGGGCCATCTCCACTCATGAGGGTAAGTGACAGAAAGAAGGGCAGTTCAATGTGGCTATAAGTACAGCAGCTTTTAAATGAAGGACCTTCTAAGACCTGGACAGACTCCAGCCCTCTACAACCCCACTCTAAGCTGGCCATTGCATCCTCCTAATGGTGCATCCATTTCACTGGGATATATCAGAGCAATCAGGGTTTTTTTTTTTCTGTACTTCAGTGGATCTGCTTGAAGCAATTGAGTAGAGGAGACTGCTTCCTGTCCCTGCTACAGTTTTCCAGAAACAGAGGAACAGAACCCTTTCCTCCCACCTCTTCAGTTGGAAAGGCTCCAGGTGGAACTTACAAATCATTAATTTGGGAGTTCTATGAAATATAAAGAAGATTGTAGTGGGAGAGCTGATTGAGATTAGCAAGTTCTGGCTGTTCAATGCCCCTGGTTCCTGACTCCTTGCTCACTTCAAATTCTAACCCACATGAGTCCAACCCAGAGATATCCTTAGAGAAACTGTGAAATTCAGATGATGATGATGATGATGATGATGATGATGATGATGATTTGAATCTAGAATAAAGCTCTTACTTCATATCATCTTTGGTTCATCGTACATAATATAGGCAAAATTGAAATGTTTCTCTTCCCCTGATCCTCCCATTCCTCCCCCTCCTGCTTCCAATCCTGCTTTCCTTCTTTCTTCTTCCAATGCAGATGCAGACCATTGCACTAGATGTCCAGAAGATCAGCATCCCAGCAAAGAACATACTCAATGTCTCCCCAAGGAGATAACCTTCCTCTCCTATGAAGACACTTTGGGGGTTGTCCTGGTTTCCCTGATCCTGTTGTTCTCCTTAACTACAGCTTTTGTCTTAGGCATCTTTATTAAATATCTAGAGACTCCCATAGTCAAGGCCAACAACCGGGACCTCTCATATATTCTCCTGGTCTCCATCTTGCTTTCTTTCTTGTCCTCCTTCCTCTTCATTGGGCAGCCACAGAAAACAACCTGTCTTCTCCAGCAAGTGGCTTTCAGCATCATCTTCTCAATGGCAGTTTCTTCTGTATTGGCAAAAACAATTACTGTGGTATTGGCCTTCCTGGCCACAAAACCAGGGAACCGGGCAAGGAGATGGCTGGGGAAGAGTTTGGCCAATGCCATTGTGCTTTCCTGTACCGGTGTCCAAATTATCATCTGCACTGTTTGGCTAGGATCCTTCCCACCTTTCCCTAGTTTTGACATGCACTCCCAATCTGGACAGATCATCTTGAAATGCAACGAAGGCTCTGTTGCCATGTTCTACACTGCTCTTGGCTACCTGGGTTTCTTGGCTGCTATCTGCTTCACAGTAGCTTTCCTGGCTAGGAAGCTTCCTGGGTCCTTCAACGAAGCCAAGCTGATCACCTTCAGCATGTTGGTCTTCTGCAGTGTCTGGATCTCCTTTGTGCCCACCTACCTGAGCACGAAGGGGAAGTACATGGTAGCCGTGCAGATCTTCTCCATCTTGTCCTCCAGTGCTGGGCTGCTGGGTTGCATCTTTATCCCCAAGTGCTACATTATCATGTTAAGGCCTGATCTGAACACAAAGGAGCATCTGATGACGAAAAGTAGAGGCAGCACTTGATTCTTAGTACTACATAGGCCATTTCTGCAGTACACTGTTATAGTGTTATCTTTCCACTTTCATCATCCTATGGAATCCTGATGTTTGCAGTTTAAGGAGGGGCATCTTTGGCTTTAGTAAATTATAAACCTCAGAATTCCACAGGATGTTGAAAGTGGAATAATAGCACTATAACAGTGTAGTGTGGAAATGGCCGTAGAGAAGAATTGTAGTCCCCATTAGAAGTTTGTCTGATACCAAGGCCTGTAGTGAGTGTAGAAATAAGGTAGAATCTATCAAGACCCATTAATTTTCCTGGTCAGGTCCAGGCTGGTCTGGAAAGGCAAAGGAAAGAGATATTCAGAAAGAGAACTTCAGATATCCAGATATATGGAAGGCACTGGAAAAAAAATCTTCTTTTACTTGCTGGGAGAATTTGCTTCCCGCTGGAGTGGTTTGTAGATCATTGTCATGGGGTAAAGCTGGTTCAAACCAATACATTTAAACCACAACAGGCAGGAGCTAATTTCTTTTGCAGCAGAGGTTTTCAATAAACCACTGGATGGCCACCAGCGAGGAACGCTGTAGTAGCTGTTTTCATTTTACAATTGTGTTGTATTAATTTTATATTTGAACTACGCCTCTCTTTCTCTGTCTTGTATTGTATGTCTTTGCCAGGGCTGTCTGTTTCTTTTCTGGTTTACTTTATGAAGCACCATACATAATTTGTCAATAAAGCATCACCACCATCACAGTTTCTTGACTGGCTGTTTTACTCGATTTCCCCCGATGTCCTTTTCCCTGGAGCAATTTGAGAAGGGGTGTGACCAAATCAAATGCTGCAGTTTTGGGGGAAAAAAATATGCTCATTTTCCATGTGGAGAACCCATAAGGGCTAAATTCCCAGCAGAGCGGGTAATGTTGATTCTCCATTCGTGAACCCATGGCAGAAAAAGAAAGTGATTACATAACTGCTGTCTCTTCTACCTTCAGGATCAGTTTAGTTGGTGTAATGAAATGGAGCCACAATTCAGAATTACAATTCTTATAATCACCCTTCAAAGAACAATTAAAAGCCTCTCATCCTAAATGCCTCATCATAACCCAGCCAGACCAAGCCTGCAAACTCAGCATAATCTCTGCAGATGGCACCCAAATAATGAATTAGGGCAGATTTCTATAGGGGTTGCGTCTATTGTAGTATCCATATAAGTCAAAAATCCTGCAAGCTAGTTGGACAGTTCCTGCCAAATTGCTTCTTCCTGATTTTTGCTTTTCATGGTCTCCACTACCTACTTTATCCTTGTCTTTCTACTTTATCTCATCCCAGAACACAATCAAGGAAAAAGTCAATATATTTCTGTGGGTAGTACTATGAACAGAAATCTGGGAAACAGAATGACAGCCTACATCCAGTATTCTATTATGAGTTGCTGGGTTTGAAGCCAGGGTTTAAATGGCTCTCTGGCAGAACAAATAAAGGAGTCTGGAACAAGCTAATGGTCTTAACTTCAGGTGACAAAGCATTGATGGAGGTTATGATAGCCCCTTAATGTCTGGTGGAAAACAAAGGGGAAGTTGGGCAGGAAGAGGGCACAGGTTGATGACCATCAGTCACTCTATTGAGGTAGTTTCACCCACCATTGTACCTGATTTTCATGTTGTTTATTGGAAACACAGCAGGTCAATAACACAAATGTTGCTGAAGTCAAAACCCTGCTTCAGGGGCTATGATATATAGCAAAGCACATTCATCCATCAACATTCCCCCCCCCCAGACACACACTCATTGGTAGTTCTTCCAGGTTCATATCCCCTTCTTATAATTGCCAAAAGAGTTTCATTTGGTTAAAGCTACTTCTGTCTACAGTTACTTTGATCTTTAGAAATTCTCCCCTCAGTCTTTGATATTTTAATTCTGAATGCCCCCCCTTGCATTCTTCAGCCTAATCCTCGTAAATTGATTCTATCATCTAAGCACAAAACCAAATGTTATTTACCTAAGCTAGCCAATTGCTATTTATTGCCCCTGCAACAAACAATCCTGACCATTTGGTCTTTAACACACCAGCCTACCCTAATTCTCAATTCCCCCTACCATTCCCTTTTACTCTCAGCATTTCTATACAGGTGCACATGCCCCCTTCCATTCCACAGTTCTCTACATGTCTAGGAAAAATAATGACATGACAGTGTGTGCTTCAGCCATTTCTGGAGGGCAACATGGTTTCCAACTTATGCCTAGAAAAGCTAGTAAATGTTCATTTCTTCACTCACACTCACTTCTGTGTGCATGTACACATGCATGGAGCAAGACACTAAAACATAGACATGTTCTCTTTTTTTGGACTACAGCTTCCAGATAGTGGCCATGCTCATTGGGGGGATTGTAGGAGTTGTAGCTGATTTTATTTGGTTTTGAAAAATATTTCTGATCCACCCTATATCAAAACAGAGCCGACACAGCAAAGTGGTTTGAGTATTGGACTAGGACCAGAGAAGGGTTTGGATCTCCATTCAGCCATGGAAACGCAATTTCCATTGGGAACCTTGAGAAAGTCCCATTCCCTCTGCCTGAGAGGAAGACAATGACAAATCCCTTCAGCAGAAATCTTTCCAAGAACACTCTATAATATTGCCACACCTAAACAGGCAAAGAGATCTCCCAGGTTCATGCCTGGTGTGCTCAAAAGACCAACCACCAGTTGAGTGTCTTCCAACAGAAGCTTTATTGATTTACTGTGCAATAAAGGTCCTAGGCCTTAAAGCAAATCGGGGATCCAAAGGGTTTACAATCCTTTAAATACACATTTGCCAGCATTATTTGATTGGTTACAAGTTTAGGATCCACCATTTGATTGGTTCTTTAAAACCCAACCTGATTGGTAAGAACACTAATAGGTTACTGCCTCATTTTTGGCTCTCATCTTCTCCTGTAACATATTCCCAGGTCACACTGACATATTGGCTTCCTTTTTTCAGCCATATCAGTTTGGCTTTATTTACTAAATAATCCTTTGATGTTCCTCATTAAAGTAGTATCTATTCCTTAGTCAGTGGAAGCCTGGTCCAATTGCTTGGGTAATTAACTTTTTCAGGTGGCTGTTTGGCCATTACAGCTCATTAGCTTTTCATTGAAATGCTTGGCTTCTTTCTTTTCTACGTGTCCTTCCCATGATCTTTCCTATGAATCCATCTTTACAGTTCCCATATGGACTAATGGACTATGGACTAATGGACAAAGCTCTTATTAACCACTTCAGCAAGCTAATAATACTAATAACATCAATCAGTTTAGCAATTTAGCAAAGCAACCTTACATTTTCTACATAATATTCACCTTAATTTCCCCGATATCATCACCATAAGGTGGAGTCAACTTGAAGGCCCATTACCACCACAAAGTTTATAGTGTGAGGCTGAGTTGTAGTTTGAAGCCTAGTTGTTTGGAGTTTGAGGCCCAGTAGTCTGCAGTGTCTAAGAATCTGGTCTGGCATTGTGGTTTTATTGTTGGAGTAACACTCTGGAAGTCCAAAGTTCAAATCTCCACTCAGTCCTTGAAAAACCACCAGGTTGTCTGAGGCAAGTCCCACTCTTTCAGTGGGACAGGAAGGCAATGGTACCCCCCCAGAACAAATCTTACCAAGAAAACTTTGTGATAGGTTTGCTTCAGAAGTGACTTGAAGGCACACAACAACAACTATGTCGAAAGGGCAGCATACATGTAAAATCAATACTAACAGGCAAAATAATATAGAAGAATACAATAATGTCAAGAGAATGAAAACAGAGCAAATATGGTGTAATGGTTTGAACGTTAGACTCCAAGAGACCAGGGTTCCCTGCTTGGCTATGGAAACCTACTGGGTGACCATGGGCAAGTCACATTCTCTCAGCCTCAGAGAAGCACGAAGGCAAATCCCCTCTGGACCTTAGGGCTGCCATATGATGGAAAGAACTTAAAGACACACAACAACAACAACAATAAACATATTCAAGATATTAACAAGTTAAAACAGGTTTTAAAATAAAGTTTAAAGCCCCTTGAAGTAAACTGGGGAGGCCCAAAGGCTTTAACAAATAGCCATGGTTTTACTTGGTGCCTAAATGAAACCAGAATCAGCTCCAATCAAGCTTCCAAGGGGAGGCCGTTCCACAGTTGGGATGCCACAACTGAGAAAACTCTCTCCCACATCTCAGCACAGTGTATTGACCACATTGGTGGGACAGAGAGGAACCTACCCTCCCTGCCCCTCAGTCCTTTGACAGTCTCTTTTCCAGCTCCCATACAGATAGCAAACTTGATTTTGTTTTTCACTAAATGGAGGAGAAGAGCACTAAACTATCTCTCCCTCTCCCCTTTCTTCTCCTCCTTTTTTGGCAGTATGAACCTCACAATGAATGTCAAATTCTGGCAGGTCTTATTTTACCTCTTTGCCATTCAGGAGATCTACCAGAATCTCCAGCTCTTACTCAACCTCACTCTGGGCTACAACATCTATGATTCTTATTTTGACATTCGAGTCATTTCAGATGCCCTGATAGACTTCCTTACTGGGGGAGGAAACAATATTCCCAACTTCAGCTGTGGAAGACGAGATCACCCACTGGCTGTTCTGGAGGGAGGCCAATCTGACTCTCCCAAGCTCATCTCATTCCTGTCAAGCCTTTACAAGATCCCTCAGGTAGGAACTGGGAAGGGGACAGGAGAAGGCTGCCTTTTTATTTCACCTTGTGGTTTCCTCAGGGGTGTGGGAGACTGCGGGCAAAGGGCCACTCAGAGTTGCCAGGTGAAGTAAGGGAAAGTGTCCGTGTTCTTCCATTGTTGTGCATAGAAGATAGCATTTCAGCTGCCGTTGCTTGTCACTTGCTTACTGGTGAGGATGGGGCAAAAGCCTTCCCAGTGTTCATTCCATCCTGTGGGATTCCCTTCCATGGCAGACCAGCCTGGTCCCCTCCCTGCTCTTCATTCATCATCCAGCAAAGACCTTCTTGGTCAAGAAGGCTTTAAATGAGTACCTGCTGGCAGGGATCCTTCTTATGCAGTTGGGATGGGTACCTCAATTTAAACTTCTTTAAAATGATTTTATATTGCTTATTTTATGATTTTTTTTAAAAATGACAATCTTGGTGTTTTGTATCTTGATATTTAATTTTAATTTCATTCTTATGTTTTTATTGAATTTTGTTTTGTTTGTGAGCTATAGGACAGCATAGGCATGCAATAAATACAATAAAATAAAAGCAACACCTGCTGAAATTCTCTCTTCTACACAATCGTTGAACAGATAGAATGGTCCTTTATTTTACCTGGCAAACCCAGAACCCACTAAAACACACAGAGGTGGGGTTCCCACATGACAAAAGGGTCGAGCAAAGCTATATTTTATCACTTTATCTGTTTAACTTCCTTGCTGAATGTATTATACCTAAAACTGAATAAGATGTGGAAGAAGGAGGCGTGAAAATTGGAAGAAGGAACATTAACAATTTAAGATATGTAGATATCCCATCCTGCTAGCAGAAAATAAGCAAGACTTGGAACAACTACTGAAGAAAGTAAAGGAAGAAAGTGCAAAGGAAGAGTTACAGCTGAATAATATGAAAACAAAATAATGGCCACAAATGATTTACATAACTCTTCAAGAGGTGAAGGTTTTGGAACAGTTAAAAGATTTCCTATACTTTGGTTTAGTCATAAATCAGAAGGGGGACTGTAGACAAGGCTATTCAGAAAGGCAGCTAAGAAGGAAGTACAGTAGATCAAATCTTAAGTGCAAAGATACTTTTTAAATATTAAAGTCGGAATCATCCATGCCATGATATTTCCGGTTTTTGTATAGCTGTGAAAGCTGCATGGTGAAGAAAGCTGATAGGAAGAGAATTAACTTGTTTGAAATGTGATACTCGGCACAAGGTCTACAGATACTGTGAACTGCTAGAAAGATAAATAAATGCCCATTAGACCAAATCAAGCTTGAACTCTGCCAGGAAAACCAAGATGACTAAATTAAGACTGTTGTGCTTTGGATATATCATGAGAGGAGACAACTTATTAGAAGAGAAAATAATGCCTGGTAAGGCGAAAGGCACTGGGAAAAGAGAAAGGCTGCATCACAGGTAGATGGACTCAGTCAAGGAAGACATGGCCCTGAGTCTGCAAGGCCCGAGCTGGGTTGTTGATAACAGGGTGGCTTGGAGGTTTCTCATATATGTGGCTGCCATAAGACGAGGTTGACTCGGCAATAATTGACAATAACAAAGGACACCACCAGGATCCAGCTCTTTGGCATCTGTGGCCTCGCTTTGTCTTTTCCAGCACCTGATGAGCCTAATCTGAGAGTCTGTACGCAAGGCAACATGAAGCTATCACTCCCTTCTCTTCCTTTCCTCCATGTTTTTGAGAAACATCTCTGCCTGATGAAGAAACCTTTGGTTTCCAAAGTTTGCACACTGGTTTTTATGCCTTCTCGGTCAGGTTAATCAATGTATTATCACAATGCGGACTTTGGAATGGATCTTATGATCAACCCAGCTACCAGTGAAGATTCATGGAAAAAAATCAGTGGGACTGTCACAGGTTGAGAAGCATGATGGGACCTGTTGTTACTCCTGGCTTCATATTTTCCCACCACTAGAGGGTGAGAACGCAAAGCTGCTTGTAGTTGTTTAGTCTAGCTTTCTGTGAACGCTTCCCATGTGAAACCTAAACGTATTCAAGGTCTCCTGCTGCCTGTAGCCGCAACATTGTTATGGTTAAGGGAACACCTTGTTCTTGAATATGTATACTTAAAAACACGGCTTTTGAACCGGCTGTGCCTTTTTCTTGTTTCCTGTTCCTTTCTGCTCTGGACGAGGAGATGGCTCGCTGCGCTGTAACTTAATAGTCTGCTACTTGATCTATTGCCCGCAATAAAGACTGTTAGCCTGCTGCCTCGTGTTGGCTGTGATGTTTTTCCTATTGATGGTAATGCCCCTGGCGGGTTTTTCAACATGGTAGCAGAGGATGGTTTTGAGAGGTGTTTTTTGAGGTGTTTTTACGATGGCTCATGTGGTGCCTGGGGGCCTGCCTCTCGTTAAGCTAAATGCAACTAATTACTTGGCATGGTCAGCTCGCATGGAAAAGTATTTGCAAGCTGAGGGGCTGTGGGGTGCTTTCACAGCTCCCCCGACTCTGCAGGGGACTGCTGCGGAGATAGCAGCGGCAACGAGGCGTGCCATGTCTGTCCTCTTTCTGGCTGTGGAGGATGACCAGCTCACGCATATTAGGGATCTTGCCACCCCTCGAGAAGCCTGGGCGAGGCTGCGGGAGTTGTTTTTGAGTCAATCAGCAGCCGCCAAGTACGCCCTGTGCGCCCGTTTATATGGGATGAAGCTGGCCCCCGGTGTCCCGGTGAGGCAGCATTTGGCTGAGATGTTGGAGCTGTTTTCGTCACTTCGGGAGAGAGGCAAAGTGTTGCCTGAAAGTGACAAGGTATTTTGCATCTTGAATTCTCTTGATAGTTCCTGGAATCTGGTGGTGTCCTCTCTTCAATCCATGCCAGAGAGGGAGTTAACCGTTCCTTTGGTTTCTGCTCGTCTGCTGGAAGAAGAGGAAAAGCGCGCAAGGAATGCAGAGACTCCCACACAGCCGGCTCCAGCTGCAGAGGCCTGTGCTGGGAGAAAAAGTTCTCCGGCTGCTGAGGCGAGGCAGGAGGGGCTGGTGAGAGCCCATGCTGTGCGAAGGTGCTTTCGCTGTGGATCTGCTTCTCATCTGAAGCGTGATTGCCCGCTCCTGAAGCAAGGGGAGCAAAGCTTCACAGGCGCCGGTGCCAGGGGCCGTGGCAGAGGAGGCAGAGGAGGTCGGGCCAGAGGACGGCTGAGAGTTGCTGTTGCCGTGGGAAATGCTGTTTCGGACACTGTGCCAGGCTCTGAGGACGCAGGTGATTCCGTTTGGCTTCTAGACAGCGGCTGTTCCCAGCACCTGGTCAATTCTGAAGATTTATTTGACTGTTTGGATTCTGCCAGTGTTTCCTCTGTGACATTAGCTGATGGGACAAAGGCTAAAGTTTGTGGCGAAGGTGTAGCTTTTGTCCCTGCCCTTGACATGGGTTTGAAAAATGTTTTGTTTGTTCCCTCTCTTGATTTCTGTTTGCTTTCTGTGGGGCAACTAACAGAGTCAGGGTTCAAGGTTGAGTTCTATGGGAAGCAAGGTAAAATCCTCAAAGATGGGGTGGTATGTGCTGTGGCTACACGAGAAGGGAGGCTGTTCTTTCTTGAGCCACGACACACTGTGTGTAATGTGTATGGCAATGTCCCACAACATGATGAGTGCCTTCATCTCCTCCACCGGCGCGCAGCGCATGAAAGCTTTCCTGTGTTAAAGAGGCTTGCTGGTTGTTGTAAAGGGTGTACTTTGAAGCCTTGTAATGTCTTTCTTGACTGTACTATTTGCAAGCAAGCTAAATCTAAACAACTCCGAGCACCGAGAGTTAGTTTTCGTGTACCAACCGCCCCATTTCAGTTGGTACACTGTGATATTGTGGGTCCTATGAGTAAACCTTCCCTAGGGGGAGCTGGATATTTCGTCATTCTCGTAGACGATTTTAGCAGGTTCATTTTCTGCTATTTGTTGAAACAAAAGCCTGATGTGTGTCAAGTTCTCAAGAACTGGTGTTCCTTGGTTGAAAGGCAATTTGGTTATTCCCTGCAAAAGCTTCAAACCGACAGAGGAATGGAATTCCTGTCGGAGAACTTGCAACAATGGATCAAAAACCAGGGTATAGTGCACAGGGCGACTGCCGGCTATTCTCCTCATCAGAATGGAGTGGCTGAGCGGAATGCAGGAGTTCTGCAGACTCGAATGCATAGTTTGCTGCTTGATGCAGATCTGCCTCTGAGTTTTTGGGGTGAGGCAATTCTGACTGCCTGTTACATACACAACCGGCTGTGGAGTTCTGTGGTTAATACTACTCCCTATGAGTGTTTGTTTGGTAAACAACCTTCCATTGCACATCTGAGAGTCTTTGGGAGTTTTGCTTGGGTGCACATCCCCAAGGGGCAAAGAAGGAAGGGGGAGCCTAAGGCCCAGCGTATGCGTTTTGTTGGCTATGAGCCCAACTGCAAGGGGTATCGTTTTTACGCTGGTGGCAATTCCTGTGTGGTGTCTAGGAATGCCTCTTTTGAGGAACACGCTAATTGGTCGCGTGTTCAGGCAGCGTCTGAAGTTTTTCTCCCTGTGGCTGGTCTGCCAGCTTCTCAGCCACTGCAGCCTTCAGTCTCTGCTCCACTCCCTGCCTCCGCTCCCAGTTCCTCAAGGGTTGAAACAGAGGAGGAGAGAGGCCGTGGAGGAGAAGAGCTGTAACTGATGTGTGAAGGTCTTACACAGGGGAGAGAGAACGCGAAGGCTCAGTGAAAAGGTCTCGCAGTGCTGAGGACAGGGACGAACCTTTGCAGGATCGTCCCATCCCCAGACGGTCTCAAAGAAAAACGAAAGGCATTCCACCTAAACGTTTTTCCCCTGAGTCTCTCGCAGTTCGTGTGTGCGCTGTAAACTGTGAGCCTCAGTGCTTTGCTGATGTTGTGAAAATGCCTGAGCAACAGGCAGAACCCTGGTGGGATGCAATGCAGAGTGAAATGGATTCCATTATCCAGCATGATGTGTATTCTCTTTGTAATTTGCCCAAGGGTGTGAAGCCACTTGACAGCAAATGGGTCTACAAGTTGAAACCCACTGCTGATGGGCATGTGAAATATAAAGCGCGCCTAGTGGCACGCGGGTTCTTGCAAGATCCTAGCCTTGCTGATCCCTGTGTATATGTTCGAGGGAAAGGGGAGAGTTTGGAAATTCTCCTTGCGTATGTGGATGATCTATGCTTGGTCAGTGCTACACAAAAACAAGTGCAAGTGTTTGAGAAAGAGCTGGGGAAAAGGTTTCAGGTGAAAAACCTAGGCCCAGTACAGAGCTTTCTTGGAATTGAAGTACAGAGAACTGAAAAAGGTATTCTGCTGTGTCAGAAACAAAAGATTGTAAAATTGTTAGAATTGTGTCAAATGTCTGACTGCAAGCCGGTACAAACTCCAATGGTGCCAGGTTTTTTGAAAAATACCTGTGAGGAATTATTTCCTGATATACACCTATATCAGTCTGTCATTGGGAGCCTTTTGTACTTAGCTGGTACTAGCCGGCCTGATATTGCTTTAAGTGTCAACATTCTGGGCAGAGCGTGTGCTAAGCCAACCCAGTATCATTGGCAGGGTGTGAAAAGGGTACTCAGGTACCTAAAGGGTTCCCTTGATTATTGCCTAAGCATTTGTCCTGATCAGATGCCAAACCTTGTCTGTTCATCAGACAGTGATTTCGCTGAGGATACTGTGGACCGCAAAAGCACAACTGGTTTTCTTGTCAAATACAGTGGTGTAGCAATCGACTGGAAGGCTAAAAAACAGTCTTGTCTTGCTTTATCAACTGCAGAGGCAGAGTTTGTGAGCCTATCTGCGCTCTGTACTGAGTTGGTTTGGTTCTTGCAGTTGCTACAAGACCTGCATGTGTCTGTGCCATTACCAATACAAATATGTTGTGATTCACAAGCCTGCATTCAAATGGCAGTGTCTGACCGGGTGTCTTCTCGATCAAAACACATTGACATCAAATTTCACAATGTGAAACAATATGTACAAGAAGGAAAAGTGTCCCTTACCTATGTGTCTTCAGAAGAAAACGTGGCTGATGTGTTTACCAAGCCACTTCCTGCTAATGCATTTAGTCAGCACGTTAGCAAACTGGGGTTGGTGGAGTCTCCAAAGCAAGGTAGCTGAAAATATTTCGCAAGGAGTAGGGGAGTGTCACAGGTTGAGAAGCATGATGGGACCTGTTGTTACTCCTGGCTTCATATTTTCCCACCACTAGAGGGTGAGAACGCAAAGCTGTTTGTAGTTGTTTAGTCTAGCTTTCTGTGAACGCTTCCCATGTGAAACCTAAACGTATTCAAGGTCTCCTGCTGCCTGTAGCCGCAACATTGTTATGGTTAAGGGAACGCCTTGTTATTGAATATGTATACTTAAAAACACGGCTTTTGAACCGGCTGTGCCTTTTTCTTGTTTCCTGTTTCCTTTCTGCTCTGGACGAGGAGATGGCTCGCTGCGCTGTAACTTAATAGTCTGCTACTTGATCTATTGCCCGCAATAAAGACTGTTAGCCTGCTGCCTCGTGTTGGCTGTGATGTTTTTCCTATTGATGGTAATGCC
>CAOKZL010003431.1:0-96472 GCA_948472985.1 Iguana delicatissima | reverse complement strand
TCTTCCCTATCCTCTGGATAGCTGTTTTTAAATTACAACGGCAATCGCATTCAAGATCTGGGTCCTGGTCAGCAGAATCCATACTCCAGACTGTTGAGCGTGCGTTTTCAGGGTCATCAAACGGTGACCGCCTTCTAGATTGAATATCGAAAGGCGAAAGAGGCCAAGTATAGCGAGCAGGACCACGTCTATGGGGAGTACCCTCCATGTTGTCTCCGCAGGACTTGTCCGGGCATGCAAAAATGGCCGCTTTCTCCCCACGCTATATCTCTCAAAGGGCATCTTCCTATTGGCCGGTTTGAAGCACGTGATTCCGAGGGGCCCAAATCCGCCCCTATTGGTCGAGGGTGGTGGGCGGGCTCACACGACCCCACTGGGCCAATGGCAGCGCGCCTAGGGAATCGCCCCTGATTGGCCCTCGTGGATCCGAGGGGGTCACGTGGCTCCTCTGGGGCCCAATTAGAACCCGATTTAGCAATCGCCCCATTGGACGGCTGGGACCACGTGGGAGGGGTGGGGACACGGCCCATTCCGGATGTCCCGCCCTAGCACTTCTGGGGGAGGGAGATTGACAGGTCATAAACCAATCACTTTTGACAGGTCATAAATCAATCAAATCTGACAGGTCATAAATCAATCAAATCTGACAGGTCATAAATCATTTTTGACAGGAGCTACACAGCCCTACTACTTGCAAGCAATGCGTGAAAAGGAGGTTATTTTCGCCTTTCAGGCAAAAATGAAAAAACGCGACTTCAGCACTACCCATGGTTGTGATAGCACCTGGTCAGCCGAAAAATCATGTGGTACATCGATCGTTGAAGGAGGGAGGGAGCATGACTAATGCGCTTTCAAAATGCCATGCAAAAAGGCCCTAAGATAAAAAGCAAACTTCTGTTCAAAATAAGGTTGTCCTCTTTACTCTGTTAGTTTTCCACTTGCTGATGGATTGCTTTAGGTAAGGAGACATTCCAAAATATATTCCCTCCATCAGTTCACCATCTCAAAGGTATATACCTATTGTGGATATGCAGGCCAGGCTCAATTCTGAGCCAAAACAAATATTATCCTAAATGTATAGACGCCCTATTTAAGTGTGAAATTCTTAAATACAGATGAGAGGGTAGAATTTGTCCCCAGAAAAAATACAATAAGAGTAGTTGATTTTGTGTCCCTGTTCTTTTTATAAAGACATGCAGGTTTTGAGATATTCAAGCCAGAGACATTCCTGCAATACTCAACGTGAGCTATCTCAGGCACATGAAGTTCCTTAAACAATGTTTTCATACTGCCAGGCATTCCCATGGCAGTTGAAGTGGAATAATAGTGCTATAATAGTGAAGGACCTATTTATCCAACAAAGTTATAGCATTATTATTACGTCCTTGATTGAAGACCTTCTCAGATAACCACAGGAAGTTCAATAACAGAATATTAAGAATGGATTGTTTTAAGTAGGGATGCAGCAAGAAGAAAAAGGGTTAAGCAATCCCTCTGCTATTTCCACGTCATAACTTGTAGCCCAATGTAGCTGCTTTTCAGTTTCATATGAACTATTGAAAATAAGAGATTATTCACATGCTTCCAACATCTATTTAACAACAAAGTTTAAAGAAACCATCATACAAACCCTAAGGCCACAATTCTAGGATGTTTTTATCTCTGTTTTTTTCTCAAAAGAAAATTTTGAGAAAATTTAAGCTAGCTCATCTCATGGGTTCTGTCCTGAAATCATTGCTCTTCAACATTTTTACCAATGACTTATAATGGAGGAATCAGGGGGATCCTGATCAAGTTTGTAGATGGCACAAAACTGGGAGTGGTGGCTAAAACATAGAATTCAAAAGGACCTAGATAAATTAGAAAATTGGGCTGAAATTAATAAAATGAAATTCAACAGAGACAAACGCTAAATTGTACATTTAGGTGACAGAAACCAAACGTGCAGGTAGAGTATGGGGGAGCACATGGCTCAGCAGTACTACATGTGAAAATGATCTTGGGATTACTGTTGATCATAAGTTGAACATGAGCCAGTACTGCTGCAACAAAGAGAATAAATTCTATTTTAGCCTGCATTAATAGAAACATAGGGCCTTCCCACCCGACACTGTTATAGTGCTATTATTCCACTTTCAACATCCTGTGGAATTCTGGGGTTTGTAGTTTACTGAGGCCAAAGAGCTCTTTGGCTGAGAATTCTAAATACCCCTCTCTAAACTGCAAACCCCAGGATTCCATAAGATGTTGGAAGTAAAATTACAACCCTATAACAATGTAGGGTGGAAAGGTACATAGTTTCCAAGCTGAGGGAAGTAATGGCCCTCCTGGTCATGCTTCATCTGGAGTACTGCATTTTGAGGGCCTCATTTTAAGAATATTATGGACAAGTTTGAATGAGTTCAGAGAAAGGCAATGGGGATGATAAGAGATATAGAGAACAAAACATCTGAGGACAGCTTGAAGTTCAGCTTGCTGAAGAGAAGACTAGAGAGTGACATGATTGCACTCTTTAAATTCCTCTAGGGCTGTTACAGAGAGGAGGGGGCAAGCCTGTTCTCTGCTTCCCCAGAAGGTAATACCAGGTCTAATAGTTTTAAGATACAGGTAGGTAGGTTTCAATTCAACATAAGAAGAAACTTCTTGACAGTAAGAGTAGTTCAGCAAAGGAACTATTTCCCTAAAGCATCCCCAGTGGGTAGAGAATTTCTTTTTGAAGACATCTGAAGGAGACCCCAACCATTTCCATAGAGAAATGGTGGGGTCTCCTTCTTCAAATGTCTTCAAAAAGAAACTCTCTACCCACTGGGAATGCTTTAGTCAGAGATCCTGTACTGAATAGGGGATTGGATTTAATGGCCCATGAATCATAGAGCTGGAAGAGACCACAAGGCCGTCAAGTCCAACCCCCTACCATGCAGGAATATTCTCATGAGCCGCTTCCAATTCTATGATTCTATAAGAAGTGCACTTTCCACCTCTTTTTTGTTTTGTTTTGTTTTGTTTTTTTGAGGAGATGTTTTTCCATTTCTGGTACTTACAGCAGCCTGTGGCCTCAGAAAGTTCAAAAGTTAGAAAATTGTCCCCTGGACCAGCTAGGGTTTCCCTATTCTGCTAGAGAACAAAAGTCGAGATTTTTGTTTTGATATAGGCTAGTGTTTCATATGTGCAGCAATGCCTTCCTCTAACCCACCATCACAAAAGAGAAACATGCTACCAGTTTATTGCAGAAACAAGGTGTTGGTATATATTTTTCTTCATAAATGAATTAGAATCACAGATTTTGGCACTGCCAGTCAAGGATCAAAATAAGTTGAAATGGTCATGCCAAATCTCAAGCCCCAGTAGGGGCTGCTCACCTTCCCTCCGGAGGGAAGAAGAGGGAGGCAGTTCAGACCATGAAGAAAAATATGCTCTAAGCTCCTGGGGAAGGAAAAGTTTTGGAAGCACATTTTTCTTTCCACTGTCCCTCCACCCCAGACTGAGACCAGATGTTTCTTTATGGTCTGAATCCCCCCTTTCCTTCCCCATAGATAAGCAACAGCAGCAGTGGGTCCCACCTGGGTTGCCAACTGCTGGGTGGTGGGAGGACATGGACATTTGTATACTCTGACTCTGGATGCTCAGGTTTCTACAGCAGCCAGGAGTATATTTGCACATTTAAAACTAGTGTGGTAGCTGCACCTGCTCCTTGGGACCTCTGATTTGACCATTGGTGGCACATGGCTTAGTTACATACAATTAGATTGCTGTAATGTATTCTATGCAGAGCTGCCATTGAAAAGTGTTTGCAAATTTCACCCTGTCTGAAGAGCTACAGCCAGATTACTAACTGGGGTTCATTATAGGGAGCACACAAACTCCCTTGTTTCAATATCTCTACTGCCTGCTACTCTCTTTCCAGGCACAATTCAAAGTGCTGGCTTTGTCCTATAAAGACCCATACGGCTCTGGCCCATGCTGTTTGAAGGATCGTATCTTCTCATATGAGCCTGCCTGAGCTTAAAGATCTGCAGGGGAGGACTTCTCTCTATCCTACCACTTCCAAGTTGGTGGCCTTCTCTGTGGCTGCTCTCACATTTTGTAACTCCCTCCCTAGGGAAGTTAGGATAGCTTCTTTTTTTGTTTTCCTTTGGTGGAAGGTTCTTTCCAGCAAGCCTTTGGTACCTGATTTTAAACAAAAGGGGGCAATCTTTTAGGGTGCTGAACTATTTTAAATCAAGATTGTAATATGTTTTAATTCTATTGTTATTTAATACTGCTTTGATCTTAATTTTGCATGTGAAGCTATATGTGGTTCACTGCCTCCTATCTTTTTGTAAGCCACCTTGAGTTCCAGCCTGGGAAAAAGTGATGGATAAATGGGTGATGGTGATGAGTAGATGTAGAATTGCACAACATTGGGACCTTCCAGATGGAGAGCTCCTGCTGCTACTAATCAAAAAGCATTGTGAAGCTATTCCATCCTTCCCTCTTTAACAGATATTCCACGGTAAGAAAAAAGATGGAGAATGTGGGGAAACATGGGAGAGTAACAAAAGGATGATGATGAATGGACAAAAAAAAGGAAAAGATGGGGGCACTTTATTTGAAAATGTACCATCACTTCTTCCACCCAAGCTGAAACCAGATACTTCTCTATGATCTGAATCACCTGCTCCCTCCTTTCCTCACTGGTAAGCAACAGCAACAGGGGCTCTTCCTGAGTCTTCAGAGGTGGAATTGCATGTAGGGGCACATGTAGGATCTTCACACTTTTTTTGGTTTTTAACACAGCTGGGGAGTACCAAGAAGGAACAATAAAACATGAAATTAATCCACTGGCATACTTATCATGAGATTGCTGGGGCAGTGCCCTAGGCCTCCACTCAATGGGCACCGTCTGCTTTCAGTCCCTGCTCTCAGTCCTTGTCCTACCCTACCACACCATCTGGTCAGCATGTAGAATCAGCCTGCATGCCAAGCAGAAGTAGTTACACCACCAGTGCCTTTTAGGGATGGAAAGGATATTCAAAGATATTCTTAAAAATGGTAAAAAAACATGTATTTTGAGTGTTATGAAACTATGATGGAAAGAATCCTAGACTAGTGGGAATTTGGTGAGAATCTTCATAGAATCATAGAATCATAGAATCATAGAAATGTAGAGTTGGAAGAGACCACAAGGGCCATCCAGTCCAACCCCCTGCCATGCAGGAAAACCCTCAAAGCACTCCCGACAAGTGGCCATCCAGCCTCCGCTTAAAAACCTCCAACGAAGGAGACTCCACCACACTCTGTGGCAGCACATTCCACTGTTGGACAGCCCTGACCGTCAGGAAATTCTTCCTGAGGTTCAGGTGGAATCTCCCCTCCTGCAGCTTGTATCCATTGCTCCTTGTCCTGGTCTCAAGAGCAGGAGAAAACAAGCCCATTCCCTCCTCGACATGACATCCCTTCAAATATTTAAACATGGCTATCATGTCCCCTCTCAACCTTCTCTTCTGCAGACTAAACATACCCAGCTCTCCAAGTCTGCCCTCATAGGGCATGGCTTCCAGGCCCCTCACCATTTTAGTTGCCCTCCTCTGGACTTGCTCCAGCTTATCCATATCCTTCTTGAATTGGGGTGCCCAGAATTGGACGCAGTATTCAAGATGAGGTCTAACCAAAGCAGAATAAAGTGGTACCAATACCTCCCTCGATCTAGACACCATACTCCTATTGATGCAACCAAGAATTGCGTTGGCTTTCTTGGCTGCTGCATCACACTGCTGACTCATGTTCAGCTTGTAGTCTATTAAGACTCCTTGATCCCTTCATATTTTGGGACTTATTCTGCACAAAATTCACATATGGTTGTTTAGCATACGAGTAGCTAAAAAGCTTTTTCAGTGTAGGAAACAGTATTTTCATTGTGGAGAATAATATTCTGACAAATACTGACTTCTGTGCAGAGAAATCTTGTAATGGGAAATTAATTCTGCATAAAATTCACACATGGTTAATCTGCATAGGAAACATCATTTTTTGCTATTCCGTCATCTACATCAAAACGGCTTTACTGAGTTATGAGGGAAGGGGACAGTATTCTTGAGGGCAAGAGTTTATTAAGTGTTGGAGATAATAGCCTGAATGTTATTTCTACAGACCTGGGCAAACAGTATAAGAACCCAACAGTGGGAGGGGAAAAAACTTAAGTAGCTAGGGGGAATGACCCATGGTTTTCGATGTCTCTGCCATAATGCACAGAGCCTGGGAAATAAACAAGTTGACCTAGTACTTTCAACACAGCAAAGCAAAAATGATACAGTAAGCATCACAGAAATCTGACGGGATAAGTCTCATATTGGAATATCGTAATAGAGGAGTATAACCTATTTCAGACAAATAGACCAAGCAGGCAAGGATGAGGAGAAGCATTAAGGATGTTTAAACCTTTGAAGAGATCCATGACTTAAATCTTGGAAACCAGGTTGACAGCATCTGAGTAAAAGTTAAGGAGGAGAGAATCAAGAGCAATGTCATTGTGAAGATTGTTACTGCAGTTTAGGCCTACCTGGCGATAGCACCCAGATATCACTTTGATATCTGCTTTATGCTACCACCCCTCTCCACGTGTTTGTGAGGCCCCTGGACAAGCATGAAACTAGGCTCAGCACTTAATTGCTGAAATATTTTCAAACAATACAGGCAAGACAGAAATAGCCAGATTGCAGCTTCAGGGACCTCCCCAGCAAACACTCTCATTATGTATGCAAGCTGTTTACAAAGGACTCCCTGTCCCTAGCAGGTAACCTGGCAAGCTAGAAGCTTAAAGGCCAAGCACTCAGCATTTGCATGCAGTCTACCTTTTTGTCAATTCAGACTTAACTCAATCATGCTAAATTGTGACCTTTTGGAGACATTGGCTCGCACCCAAAACTCAGTCACACTTCTCCCTATAAAAACCCCTGATTCCGAGACCTTCCTCGGATTGCTCCCGAGTTCCAACCGCCTTGCTGCCGCTTTGCTTGGCGAGCTTCCCCTCAGCTCCACGTGCTGTGATACACATTGAACCCCAGCATCACTCTCTATCGTCTTCCAGGCTTCAGGAACAGGTGTCGTATCACCTGAACCAACTATCCCTCTGAATATCCCGCTATCTTACTCACACCTTTATTTTCCTTAGTTATCTGTGTGCGTGTGTCGCTTACATTGTGTGCCTGTATTTAATAAAGATCATTCATTATTTTCATACCAGTCTGCTTCTTGACTTGGCCTGACCCCGTAAACATTGGGTTACAAGATCCTGCTAAGTTACCCTGCCTCTCATAACGCTAAAGAAGTGCTCTGAGATAATTTTCCCCACCTCTAGTTGAGCACATTTTGGTGTCCCTCACAGGACCCCCAGTAAACAGGGTAGCAAGATCTACTACTGTCAGGTCAACTCCACTTTCCCTGCCGTAACACTGCCGTAATACTGTCCTAATAACATGTAGTGTTTTCAGGTTTGCTTTCATATAACACCCTATGATTCACCATGTACTATCATACCAGGTTATTTGCTGTTTGATGCCATATAATGTTTGTAGTGTTTTGCTGTTTATGCCATGTAATACTTGTAGTGTTTTGCTCTTCAATGCCATGTAAATAAGTCTGGAAGGCGGTGATGGAAACTGAATGAGAAATTAGTGTTTTGAGAATGAGGACATGTTCAAATGAACTTTGATAAGAAGGAGAACAAAGGCAAAAACAAAGCCAGGACACTGCCAGGTTGGAAGCTAGGCTGGGAAAGGAGTCGTTTCAACTAGCTGGCAAAAAAAGGCCTCGTACATGCAAATTTGTAACTTTACTGTTTATAAGACACTGTAAATCCAATGACACTGTTCCTGATTAAAGCTTTGCAAACTTCTATGCCCACTTTCTGAGACAAGAGTTATCCTGTTCATGACAATTACTGGCCCCTGAGACACACTGAGGACTATGATGATTCCTTTCTGGGAAAGCTGACCAAATAACCAGAAAGGAGAAATATAGTTTTAATGGCAGATCTCAGTTATCCTGATATTTATTAGAAGCAAAGTTCTGCCAAGAATAGAAGGTCCAATAAATTCCTCAGTTGACTTCCATACAATTTCATTGTCCAGAAGTTAAAAGAGGCAGGAAAGATGATGGAATAGAGGCCATGCTTATCAAATTTGCAGAAGACACCAAATTAAGAGAGATAAATAATATTTCAGAGAACAGAATCAGAATTCAAAACAACCTTAACAGAATACCACATCTTACATCCCTATCAAATGGCATAACATGCTTTGCAAGAAATATCATTTAATTGGCATGAAATATTAAAAATATTACACTTATGAGTGGGAAAAATGTAGCAAGCAGGACTCTGGCTATACACCTAGCGTAGAGCAGCATGGCCTCAGCATGAGCAGGTCATAAGGTCAAGAAGAGTTAAGCAAGAAAGCCCAGAGGAAACAGATTTCCAGTAATCCTGTCAATGACCCGACATCTAAATACAATAGTCAACCGAACTACCCAGGTGCAGCAGGCAAGCACCCCTTTTGTGCTCAGTTCCTACTGAAACCTTTCTCATTCACTTTATCCAACCAAGATGCTAAGAGGCTGTCAAGACTCTCATCAAGGTTTATCACCCAAAGTAAGACAATAAGTCCATTCCAGACCCCTTTTGTTTACTCTGCCAGAGAACAGTTAATACTCATCCCTTCAGAGTAGAAAAAGTGTATTTAAACCCTAGCTCTGACTCCAGCATATTGCTAGCATTTTGGATGTCATGCTGCACCCTAGACTCTTGTTCCTCTGTGCTGTTTTAAACCATCATATTTGAGCCACCTCTCTTTGATCCTCTGCTTCAGGACTGGTAAATATTATCCTATACACCCAAAATCTCTTGGTAGTCAACCTTCTCCTTTCCCTTCACCAACCTTGTACAGTTTGTGAGACTGCTTGATTTCTTGCATGTGTCTGTGAATTTCCCCAATAAAACATTCTTTTGACTCTCAACTGGTGTCCTACAGTTAGTTCTAGTATTAAAAGATGAAAAGTTCCCATAGTTACCTCCCTCTCGCAGGCCTCCTTTTGAGCTATAATTCCCCACTTAAAGAGATGTTAGCACTGCTGATGGACCTCGAGGTCTCCCGCCTTTTGGGGTAATAAGACAGCTGGAGCAAAACCAACAAAATGAATTTAAACAGGGAGAAGTTGAAGGTATTACAGTTGTGACAAGTAAGTAGATAGATAGATAGATAGATAGATAGATAGATAGATAGATAGGTGCACAGATATAGGATTGGTGAAAACTGACTTAACTACAGTAAATGTGAGAATGACCTACGGGTCTTAGTAGACCACATGCTGAACATGAGTCAACAGTGTGATGCAGAAGCCAAAAAAGCCGATGCCATTCTAGGCTGCATCAAAGGCAGTATAGTGTCTAGATGGAGGGAAGTAATAGTACCACTCTATTCTGCTTTGGTAAGACCTCACCTAGAATACTGTGTCCATTTCTGAGCACCACAATTCAAAAAAATATATTGACAAGCTGAAACATGTCCAGAGAAGGGCAACAAAAAATGGTAAAAGGCCTGGAAACCTAGCTTTATGAGGCATGCTTTAGGGAGCCTGGTATGTTTAGCCTGGAGAAGAGATGGTTAAGAGATGACATGGTAGCCATGTTTAAATATTTGAAACCATGTCATACTAAAGATGGAACAAGCTTGTTTTCTGCTGCTGCTGCAGAGACTAGGACATGGATTAAGGAAATCAAACTTCAGGAAAAGCAGTTCTACCTAAACATTAGATAGAGCTTCCTGATGGTAAGAGCTGTTCGGCAGAAATATGCTGCCTTGAAGTATGGTGCACTATCCTTCTTTGGAGGTTTTTAGATAGAGGCTGGATACCCATCTGTTGGGAATGCTTTGATGGTATATTCCTGCATGGCTGGAGGTTGGACTGGGTGGCCCTTGTGGTCTCTTCCAACTCTATGAATCTATGAAAAATTTCTATTGAAGAAAAAAAGCACGAAAAGAGAGACCAAATGTCAAGAACATTACCAAGAGAGCTGTTATCCTCATTTAAAATATAAATTATAAGAATCATTATTTTTCATGAATTTTCCCCAAGAGTGCCTGAATGAGGATTTAGTGTAAACAAAATCATATGCTTAGGGATTTTTCCTTGCATGAACTTGCATAATTATTGAACCTGTCTATATATTTAGAACTCATCTAGTATTTAAAGGAAGAGAAATAGATTTTTCCTTGAGGTAAATCCTTGGAGAATTAGCTCTAAGTTCATATAGAATACACTCCAGTAATATTTAAAGCAGTATTTTATTTAATGTTCCTTAGTATCTGTCTCATGTAAAACAAAAGATGGAAAGGGGCGAAGTCCCACTGCTTCTCCTGCACTTTGTGCTTAGTGTCAGCGCAGGCTGAGGTCAAGCAGGGGTAGAGCCGGAGGCGGCCACCAGCAGCGTCCCAAACAGTCCCACAGGGGCGCTGCAGCCAGCAAGGGCCTCGAACTGAGGTTTGCCTTAACAGCAGACGTCAACGAAAATAACAAGGGGTTGCCTACCCCGACAAAAGGATGCCCCTTTTAAACCAGGGTAGGGTCCTGGTGGAGCCGGGAGCGGTACACAGACACGGGCTGGACTGGAACAAGGCATGGGCAACAGACGGTTGTTCCCGGGGCCCTTTCCCCAGCCCTGCGCCTGCCTAAAAAGGCCTGCGGGCCAGGCCGGGGCCCAAACCCGCGCCGAGCACGTAGCTGGGCTTGCAGCTGTGTTACATTTGGGGACTCCCTGCCCCCAGGTGTTTCTCCTGCAGCCGCCGGGAGCGGTTGCTGGCCTCCTTGAGCCGCTGACGCTGCTGGAACGTCGGCGGCGGCGGGGCCCCCTCCCTTTTGGCGGCCCCTCGCGAGAGGCGGTGCCCCGGGACGGGCCCCGAGGCACGCCTCCTCCCGGGGGTCCTCGTCCGCCAAGCCCCACGGCCCAGGAGCCGGACCGGCGGTCTCCGCTGCGCCAGGCCGATCTGCGGCGGCGGCCTCCGCCGCCCCAGGGAGACCCTTCCCGGGGATCGGCGAGCCGCGGCGTCCCGGCGCCCCCCTGGCGGCGGAGCCATCCGCGGCGACCACGCGGCCCCCGCCGTCGTCTGCGACCTCCGACGGGCCCGGCTCCGCCTCCTCCTCCTCGGAGGTAACGACGGCGCGGCCTCCGCAGCGCCCGTGGCGCGGCATGCCCGAGGCCCCACCCCCCCTCCCCGGGGGCGCCCCCCACCTCGGGGGGAAGGGTTTTCCCCCGGGGTAGACGAGGGAAGGCCTGCACCAACCGCGGCGCAGGGATCCTTGCGTCCTCCCAGGAGCGCCCCCGGACCGACCCTCGCCAGTCTACCAGGTACTGTAGGCGGCCGTGCCACCGGGGGGAGTCGAGGATCCCAGCCACCTTGGATCCCCCCACCGCCGACAAACCCCGGGGGCCCCGGGGGGACCCCGGGGCCGGTGTCCGGGGACCCCGTGGCTGGCAGGAGCAGTGACCTGTGCAATACTGGGTGGATCCGCAGGTTCACGGGAGTTGGAGCCGGAAGGCCACGGGATTCACCTGGGTCCGGATGGTAAAAGGGCCTAGTACTGGGCATCCAGCTTGCGGCTAGGGCGCCCGGGCGGGAGGAAGCGCGTGGAGAGCCAGACCCGGTCCCCGACCTGCAGAGGCGGCCCTGGCTGCCGGTCCCAGTCTGCCCCCCCTTTGTACGTTTGCATGCTCCAGCTGCTCCCGCAGAGCCCCTGGATGGCCCGCAACTCCTGGAGCCATCGGCTCGGCGGGCCCCGCGGTAGGGCCCCACTGGCGGGAACCACCGCGGGTGGAAGCCGTATTTGGCCAGAAACGGGGACTGCTGGGTGGAGGTGTGGATGGCATTGTTGCGAAAACTGGCCATGGGAGGAGGTTCCCCAGTCGTCCTGCTGGTAGCAGCTGTAGCACCGCAGGACACCAGCGTGGCGTTGGTGTGCCCGGGTCGGGCCCATCGGTCTGCGGGTGGTGGGCCGATGACAACCGGGGCTCGATGTCCAGCTGCCGTAACAGACACTGCCAGAACCGGGCGGGAACGGGCCCCCAGTCACCCCCCCTCAGGGAGGCCGTGCACCCGGGAAGACGTGCTTCAGGACAAGGCGTGCCGTCTCCTTCGGGGAAAGGAACCCCCGACAGGGGACAAAGTGCGCCATCTTCGTAAGGAGGTCCTCCACCACCAGTATGACGGTGTGGCCCTTGGACGGAGGGAGTTAGGTGATGAAGTCCATAAAAGGGGCCCGCCAGGGGCCTGTGGGGGTCAGCAGCGGCTGGAGCAGCTCCGTCGGGTCCTTGGCACGGTGGTACACGGGACAGGAGCGGACATAACGGTCGACGCCCCACGCACCCGGGGCCACCAAAATCCCGGGTCACAAGGTGCAGGGTCTTGAAGCCAAAGTGCCCCGCGGGCCTTCCGTCATGGCAGAGACGCAGCACCTCCTCACGGCAGGGACCGGGGGGTACGAAGAGCCGGTCGCAATGGTAAAAGAGCCCCCCCTGCCCACCAGGGGGAGGCAGTGCCCCCCAGGCGCAGAGCCCCCGGGGGGCCCTCCGGCCTGGGCCTCTCGGATCCACGGTCGCCGCGGTTCTCAGGGCGCAGGATGGTCGAGCGGCTCTCTGGCTTGGGGTGGCGGCGACCAGGCTTTGGGACAGGGCGTCCCCGCGCCGGTTGCGGGCCCGGGGCACGTACTGCAGCTGGAAATGGAACCGGGAGAAGAACTGGGAGCATCGTCGCAGCATCAGCTTCCAGGTGGTCTGCAGGTACTCCAGATTGCGGTGGTCAGTCCCCCCTGTACCGGGTGCACCGCGCCTTCCAGGAGGTGCCGCCAGGCCTCGAATGCTCCCTTTGACCCCGGGACTCCTTCCCCAAACGGGTGAATCGCTCAGGAGGGGTAGCGTGGGGGGGTTGGGGAAGCCGAGCCCCCCTTCCGGACCCGAGTGCTGCAGCAGGACCGCCCCGACCGCGACGTCCGAGGCGTCGGTTTCCAGGACGAAGGGCCGCCGGGGGTGGGGATGCTGCAGGATAGGCTCTGCAGTGAAGCGGGTCTTCAGCCGGTCGAACCTTGCCGGCCCCCGGGGTCCACTGGAACGGCGCCTTGCCACGGAGCACCTGAGTGATGGGGGGGGCCAACGACACGTAGTCGGCAAAAACTTCCGGTAAAGTTGGGGAACCCCAGGAACCGCTGCACATCTTTGAGAGATCCTTTGTGCCAGGACACAATGGCCTCCACCTTCGCCAGATCCATCTCACTCCCCGATCACGCGGTAGCCCAAGAAGTCGATTTGCAGGTGAAGACCTCCAGTTGGCGACAGGGGGTGCTCCCCAACCGCCGCAGCACGGCGCGCACATGTGTCTCATGGACCTGCTGATTCGGGGAGTAGATCAGGAAGGGCGAGGTAGATGATGACGAAGCAGTCCAGGTAGTCCCGGGAAAACGTCATTCACGAATGCTAACCCCCTCGCATTGCACAGGCCGAAGGGCAAGACGGTGTACTCATAGTGCCCGTACAGGGTCTAACGCCCTCTTCCACTCATCACCGGCCCAGATCCGACCAGGTTGTAGGCCCCGCGGAGGTCCAGCTTCGTGAAGACCGTCGCGTGGGGCAGGTGCTCCAGCAACTCCGGGATCAAGGGCAGCGGGAGCGGTTGCGGATGGTGATCCATTGAGGGCGTGGTAGTCGTTGCAAAGCCGAAGCTCCCCCGACTTCTTGCGGATGAACAGCACTGGCGCCCCGGCCGGGGAGGTTGAAGGTAGCACGAAGCCCCGACAGGTTCTTCTCCAAAACTCCCCAGGGCTGCCAGCTCCGGCTCCGAGAGTGCGTAGATGCAGCCTGCTGGAAAGGAGCCCCCGGGACCAGGTCTATAGCACAGTCGAGACCCGGTGCGGGGGTAGGTGGTCGGCCTCCTTCTGGTCGAACACGTCCCAAACTCCCGGTACTTCTGTGGCAGTTCAACGGATGTCCCGGCCCAAGGTCTTAAGGTAGCCATCAACTTCTCAGGCCAGCAGTGCTCCTGGCAGTACTCGGAAGCAAACAGCACGTCCGGCCCGCCCCGGAGATGTGCGGGTCGTGGTGCGAGAGCCAGAGCATCCCAGAACCACGGGGGAAACAGGGCACCGCGGCCACCAAGAAGCTCATCCACTCAGTGGCCTGGATCTCAAAAACCCCCCTCGACCGTCTACGGGTGATGGGGCCGGACTTCAGCAACCGCCCATCAATGGCTACTGGCTGTGGCTTGGCAGAGCACCAACGGGATCTGGTGGTCCTGGGGGAAACTGGAGGTCCAAGAAGTTGTTGGACGCCCCGGAGTCGACATGGCCCCTACGGGGATGGGCCTTGCCATAGCACACCGCTGCGGCCACCAGCAGCGGGTCTTACATCGTGCCGAGGCATCTGTGTCTGTCCTGCCGCTGGATCCCCCAGGCCTCGCAGGCCCTCTAGACCTGGGGGTTGGCTTTTCCCGGATCCTCGGGGGGTGGCGGACTTTTTAAAGGAAAAACGCGGGAAAAACCCCAGGCCGCAACAGACACAGGCCCGCCCACGCCGCCTCTCCTTCTCCTCGGCGGCAGGCGGGACCGCGCCCCCCCCCCAGCTGCATAGGCTCCTCGCCACTACTCTGCTGGCGGAGGTGCCGTCCCTGGCCGGCTGGGCGGGGCCTCTCGGGGGGCCGGTTACCGGGGGGGGTGGGGCCCACCCGACGGGCCCGCCTTCGGGCCTCCAGGCGGCCGTCGATCCGGAGGGCCTGCTGGATCAACAGCTCCAACGTCTCCGGCGGGGCTGCGGGCCAGTTTACCAAAACTCGGCTGAGAGGCCGGCCCGGGACTGATCTTGGAGGGCGGGGTCGTTGAGGCCAGGTCTTGCGCCAGCAGGAGAACGGGGGGAAGCCCTTTTCCACCCCCGGGCCCTTTCTGCAGCTGGCGCAGTGGCGGTTGGCCGTCTCCGCCTCCCGGGGCAACCCACACCCCCAGAAAGCCTGCAGGAACGCAGCCATGTACCAAATGCCGCTTTTGGCTAAAAAAAGGGGGCCCATTTCCGGATCCAGAGAGGCGACATGAAAACCACCTGGGCCCTCTTGTTGGGAAAATCTTTGGGGAGGACCTGAAACAGCCGGCAGCCGGCCATGAACGTCTCCAGCTCGGAGGGCTCTCCTGTGAAGCACCGCCATGGGGATCTTTGGTGCCGGTAGGGGCCGGGCTGCCTGCAGCTGGCCGACCTGGAAATGAGGGCCTGCAGAGCGTGGGAGAGCTGGTCCACTAGACGCAGACCCTGGTTCTCCTGGGCCTGGGAGGCCAGCTGGGCCTTCAGGGCGGCGTTCTCCTCTTCCATCCTGCTTGACCGGGGGGGCGGAGAAAATCTGTCAGCGCAGGCTGAGGTCAAGCAGGGGGAGGGCCGGATGCGGCCACCAGCAGCGTCCCAAACAGTCCCACGGGGGCGTCAGCCAGCAAGGGGCCCCGAACTAGGTTTGCCTTAACAGCAGGCATCAACGAAAAAAAACAAGGGGTTGCCTACCCCGAACACAAAGGGGACTGCACCTTTAACAAGGGAGGGTCCCGGGGGAGCCGGGCAGCGGGAACAGCACGGGCTGGACTGGAACAAGGCACGGGCGATAAACGGACAGGCCGACAGGTCCGTGCCTTCTCCGGCCCCCCCCGCCTAAAAAACCTGCGGGCCGGGCTGCGGCCAACCGAACACGTGGGAGGGCTCGCAGCTGGTTACAGCTGGGGGCCCCCCCCCCCCGGTGCCCGGGGGCCGCCGGGGGCCGGGTGGCCTCCTTGAGCCCATGCTGCTGGAACGTCGGCGGCGGCGCAGCGGCCCAGCCTCTTCCGCGGCCGCCTCTCGAAAAGGGGGGCCCGGGGATCGGGACGGGGGCCCCCCTCCTCCCGCGGGTCCCGTCCCCAGCCCCACGGCCCGGGGGCCGGGCCGGCGGCCTCCGCTCGCCAGGCCAACTGCGGCGGCGGCCTCCGCCACCCCAGGGAGACCCTCGCCGGGATCCCATAGCCGCGGACCCCCGGCCCACCCCCCGGGAGCGGAGCCATCCGCGGCGACCGCAGGGGGCGATGCCCAAGGCCCTGCACTTAGTGCTTTTCTTTTATTTTGACAGTTAGGAGCAAGGCTGTTAACAGAAAGATAAAAAAAGGGAAGCTTCTCTAACCAACAGTGGTGGTAGTGATGGTGATCAATAAAAGGGGGAAAAAAAAATATTTTACAAATATATTATGCTAAAATAATAGTCTATAAAGATTATATTTTTAAAACAAATCGTTCCAATTTTTCAAGTTTCATATCCCATGTAACAAATAGAGTTGAGAATGTTCTTTGATTTTTAAAAACATCTTCATTTGGAAAGTACAGACACCATCCCAAACAAAACATAGCAAATGCATTAAATAAAGTATATCTCCAATAAAACAACAGCCAATTTTTTTAGTTCTCAACAAAAAAGGTTAAGATTCATTCTCTCTGTTTTTTTTTCTACATACAACCTGGATAGATCAGGACTTCAGATCTGCACAAATGATTGTGAATTCAGAGTCAAAGAATGAAAGTTAAAATGGATTAAATCATGTCCTCAATGTGCAAGCTCATATACGCACTCCTAAAATCCAGCACAACAGACTGAAATAAATATCCCTTGTTCTCTAGGAAGGTCCCTGAGTTTTGGTCTCTTCTTTAAAGAAACTTTTAAATTCCAAAGGTAATTGACAATAATATCACTCAGAATTAGAGATTTCACACCATGTACTTGCAGATTGAAATCTGGATATTCCTTGAATATTAAGGATCCCATAAATAGAGATCCAAGTCATTCTTTTGTTAGCTCCTGCTTGCAGTTGTTATACATTTGTTTCATTCTGTTTCTGCATTATTCTGAATTTACATTTAAAAATACCAAATATACATTTAAATGTACAGTTAAATATACTTTATAACGTATTTTGTCACAAAATGATCATTTCTGATTTTTTTTTGAAAATACATAATTATAAGTACATTTCTCTTAGAAACAAAAAAAAGTTTAGATTATTTCAGAGTTGACAGCTAACATAAAAAAAATGCAAAGAAACACAAAATCCAGAGGTCCATACCTGAATCCCAATGGTGCACTTCAATTTGTATTATTACTCAAATAGAATTCCTCAAGCACCCCAGCAGACAGCCCTTAAAGGATTCATGAAGGAATGCTTGCTAGACAGAGAATGAAGAGTCTTCCTTTGAATTCTCCCCTGTTAAATTTCTTACATTGGAAGCAAAAGAAACCCATAAAAAGAGGCATCACATCCCAAAAGCTCTTGAGATATTAGAACAATCTCCCTATTTGGAAGCTCCTTGATTTGGCTGATAGGAAGCAACCTTACACCTTAGAATAATAGAAACATCATAGAATCATAGAGCTGGAAGAGACCACATGGGCCATCAAGCCCAACTCCCTGCCATGCAGGAATATAGCATCAAAGCATTCCTGACAGATGGCCATTTGACCTCTGTTTAAAAACCTCCAGTGAAGGAGACTCCACCACACTCCAAGGCTAACCATATCCATCTTTGGATTCATTTGCCACCACCTTCCATCTTATGATCTCTTGTTGTTGTTAACTACTGTAAAGTCAACTTCGATTTATAGTGACCCTGTGAAGGAGAGACCTCTTATCATCATCATCATCATCACCACCACCACCACTACCACCACCAGCACCACCATCCATCCATCATCAGCTACCCTGCTCAGGTCTTGTAGATTCAGGGCTTTGTCTTCTTTGATTGAGTTGATCCATCTGTAATGTGGTCTTTCTCTTTTGCTAGCGCCTTCTATCAAGCAATACTGTCTTTTCTAGTGAGTTGTGTTTTCTCACGATATGGTCAAATTACAGCAGCCTCAGTTTTGGCTTCTTGGAAGTATTCAGACTTGATTTGCTCTAGAACCCTTCACTTGTCTTTTTAGCAGGCCAGAGTATCCATAGAACTCTTCTCCAGCACCACATTTCAAAGGAGCCTATTTTTTTCCTATCCACTTTCTTCACTGTCCAGCTGATCTTTGGGATCTGATTATTGAGGAGAAAGATACTATTTCAGATTCCACCAGAGGGACAACAGCAAACAGTGGATATGCTCCACAATGCAAAGTAAAATAACAGGATTTTGTAAACTTTTGCTGTGATCTGACTATATGTACGGGCACTCCAAAAAATTCCCATAAAGATCTTGGGTCACAATATCTAAAATACTTTCTATATGACCCTACCTGGGATATTATAACATTGATAGAAGCACTGCTCAATCCAGCACACCAAAGTTAGGTCAGGGATTACACATAACTTACTCTATGATAGCATTTTGACCGTGGAACTGCCTCCTCAAGGAAGGCTCTATTCTTGTTGAGTTTCCAAAAGGCAAACATATCTTTTTCAATCTAGCCTCTATGTAAATACATACATACATACATACATACATACATACATACTTTTAATTTCTTTAAAATCAGTTTTCAAACAGTGCTGTTACATACTTTCTTGTATATTGTTTTATGGGACCTTGATGGGCACAAAAGTTAATAACAAACACATTATATAAAGAGACAAATATGTTTTATAGTACAGATCATAGAAGTGTTGCAGCCTTGACTTCTCCCAAATGACAGACCAATGGCTATAGAGCATTTTATTTATTCTCATCCATTCAATTTATTATGCAGATAAGCATGCCATTAACATTTTTGTGCTACAGCTAAATTGAATCAGACCACCTAAGGTCTGGGATGCAGATAATGTTATATCTTTTGTGGGGCAAAGGACAAAATGTTGTTCAGAATCTGATATTAATAAACTTGTAGCAGGCTGGTTTACAGGGCCCAGGACAGGTTGTGTGGCATTCATAGTTTTGTCATCCTCTGAGAAGGAGGGAGGGGCAGCCAGGAAGTTCATGAGGGACAACTTCAGCCTCCCAGCATCTGCTGCCTGAGGTGGGTTGCCTTACTCTGCTTAATGGTATGTTCAGCTTTGGACATAAAACATGTCTCTCAGCACATCTTTTGTGAATGACACACGTCTATGTCTCCTCCAGCATTATTTTTTTTTAGAAAGAGTTTTTGTTATCTGGACTAAATAGCTACTTCCAAACCTACGTGTCTAAGAGGGTTTCTGCACTGGACTGTTATAGTGCTATTATTCCACTTTCAACATCCTATGGAATCCCGGGGTTTGCAGTTTAGGAAGGGGCCCCAAAGGTCAGGATTCCATAGGATGTTGAAAGTGGAATGATAGCCCTATAACAATCCACTGCAGAAATGGCCTAAGATATGTTATAATATCAGCAATCCAGGAATATTTGAAATCATAGACTATATACATTCTTTTGCATTCATAGTCCGCACATACACAACTGAGGACAAGTTCGCTAAACATTATCCAAATATCATCATTAATTTTGTCTGGTGGTTACTCCGTCAAAAACACAATTATCATTACCATTTCCATTGTGATAGATAAGAAATAGGGTTCTGTTTAACAACACTGCCACTGCTTGTGAAAGAAAACTGTAAGGAAAGGAAAGAAAACTGAAAGGGGAGGTGGGGAGGAAGCCAGATGGCCACTACAACCAATAGTGATGACCACTCAAAAAATAAAAACTAAATATTTGAACATTGCATTCCATGAAGAATATGCAGGAGAGTATTCTTCCCTATTTCACTTTGCTGGAATAAGTTAGTGGAGTTCAAGAGACTGTTTTTGCTCAGCCCTGGAGAGTTAGAGGTATAGTGGTTCAAGCATGGGACTATGACCCTGAAGATAGGATTTGATTCCCTGCTCAGCCATAGAAACCCACTGGGTGGCCTTGAGAGCATCACACACTCTCAGCCCCAGAAACTCTGTGATAGGTTTCCCTTAGGGTTGAAACAACTTGAAGGCACACAACAATAACAACATAGTAGTTACTGCAGACAAGTCACTTGAGGAAACTGTTGATTTTGTGCCCCTACTTTTTGGTTTCCCCAGCGGTATCTGGCTGTCCACTACAGGAGATGGAATGCTGGACTATCTGGGTCTTTAGTCTGATACAACAGGTCTTTTTTAATGTTCTTACAAGATTTCTACTACATCCCTAGTCAATTTGCAGAATTGGTATAGAGACCACATAGGGATAATGCAAGGTAGTCTTTTGGACAATAAGACTGAAGGTGATCTACAATGCTTTTGGGAGGGTGAGAATTTCAATGCAGTTCATTTCTTTGTCTGAAATTTCCACAATTCACACATGTCTTCATATTTGAGATGGAAAGGACTTGAGATATTTTTTAAAAAAATATCAAGTGGAAGAAACCTATGTTGACAGATTAATCTGTCTAGTCCTAGGGCTTTTCAGTACTTAGCTCTCAAAACTGTACATTTCAATCCCTGTATATTCAACCATGCAGGTGCCAAATTAAGGCTGCTATCACTTTTTCCTGACAGGCTCCTCATCTTTAGCACCATTATGGCAGGTAGATACAGGATGATTATCTCCATACTGACATGCAATTTGTCTAGTGCAAAAGGGAGAGAATTTCAATTCAGTTCATTTTTGAAGAATTTCTCAAAGAAATAAATGTCCTCATATTTGAGGTTTCAAACGTGAAATATTTTAAAAAAAAAATGTGAAAGAATGCAAAACTGACAGATATTCTCATGTCCCTAGCACTGAGACTCTATTCATTTTTCCACAGATTTCATAGCTTTTGGAATATATCTCTACTCTCACCTTTCCTTCTCCCTTATTAGTATATGACTTGCTTTGGTCCCCTTGTTTTCCACCTTTTTATTGGAGATGATCCTCTAGATTTGCAGAATTTTGAAGCTCTACTTCAAAAAAAAAACAAAAAAAACCTCCACATAATGAAACCACCCTGAATGATGTTGTTTCAAAGGCACGAAAAGCATGCAAGCACTGCTGGTTAAAGGGTTGAAACAGAGGAGCACAGCATAATAACCGATTCATTTAACATTTTGTTCATAATAGTATATTGTTCATGAATTTATACCCTGGAACAGTGGTTTCAGAAAGCTTTCTGTGTTACTAAAAGGAAAGAAAGGAATTTCTTGTCTCAAACCAACCTTTGTCTTCAATTCTTTTATCTTGATTTTCAACCATTTAAATTGCCTAGGTTGCTTGACCTGAAGATGGGAGGAGTCCGAGTGATTTCGAACTGTAGTTGTTATAGTAGATTTCTCTCTTATGTCTTTGTCTGATAGCAAAAGAAAATTACTCATCTTTACATTCCTCAAGGCTTCTCTGTCAAGATAGAACTTTACAGGAAAACTGGTGGGAAGATCGTTCTTTTTTATTATCGGAAGTTATTTTAAAAACATTAACACATAAGGGGAAAGAAGAGTATGTGGAGAGAAACGCCTTACATCAGGGATGGGGAACATGTTGCCCTCTAGATTTCAGAGACTCAGAGAACTGTATAGTTATGAGGTGCCAAACTCACTTTGACCAACAGCTAAAGTATCACCAACAGTTGGCCATCCAATCTCTCTTGGAGAACAGGAGAACAGGAGTGTTGTTCACACAGCTAAAGTATCACTAACAGTTGGCAATCCAATCTCTCTTGGAGAACAGGAGAAGTCCCAGCAGACTGGAGGAGGACAAATGTTGTCCTTATCTTCAAGAAGGCAAAAAAAGAGGACCTAAATAATTATCGTCCCATCAGCCTAACATCAATACCAGGAAAGATCCTAGGGCAGATCCTTAAACAGTCAGTTTGTAATTACTTAGAAAGCAGTGCTGTGATCATTAAAAGTCAACATGGATTTTCTCAAAAACCAATCATGCTAAACTAATCTTATCTCTTTTTATGACAGAGTTACAAGCTTGATAGATGAAGGGAATGCTGTAGATGTACCATATCTTGATTCCAGTAAGGCCTCTGACAAATTTCCCCATGACATTCTTGTAAAGAAGCTGGTAAAATGTGGGCTGGACAGTCCACTGTTAGGTGGATTGGTAATTGATTGATGGACTGAACCAAAGGGTGCTCACTAATGGCTGCTTTTCATCCTGAAGAGAAGTGACTAGTGAGATGCCACAGGGTTCTGTCTTGGACCCAGTGCTATTCAATATCTTTATTAATGACTTGGATGAAGGAATAGAGAGCATGCTGATCAAATTTGCAGATGACACCAAATTGGGAGGGCTTGCTAATACCCCAGATGATAGGATCAGAATTCAAATGACCTTGACAGATTAGAGAGCTGGGCCAAAGCCAAAAAACTGAGTTTCATCAGAGAGAAATGTAAGGTCCTACACTTTGGCAGAAAAAATGGAATGCACAAATATAGGATGGGGGACATGTGGCTGGATAACAGTACACGTGAAAAGGATCTAGGAGTCTTGATGGACCACAGGCTGAACATGAATCAGCAGTGTGGTGCGGCAGCCAAGAAAGCTAATGCAGTTATTGGTTGCATCAATAGGAGTATAGTGTCTAGACTGAGGGAGGTAATGGTACCACTCTATTCTGCATTGGTTAGGCCTCATTTGGAATACTGTGTCCAGTTCTGGGCACCTCGTTTCAAGAAGGATATCGACAAGCTGGAACGTGTCCAGAGCAGGGCGACCAAAACTGTGAAGGGTCTGGAAACGATGCCCTATGAGGAACGGCTCAGGAAGCTGAATATGTTTAGTCTGCAGAAGAGAAGGTTAAGAGGGGATATGACGGCCATGTTTAAATATTTGAAGGGATGCTATGCTGAGGAGGGAGTGGCCTTGTTTTCCACTGCTTCAGAGACTAGGACAAGGAGCAATGGATTCACACTGCAGGAAAGGAGATTCCACCTGAACCTCAGGAAGAACTTCCTGATGATCAGAGCTGTTCAGCAGTGGAATATGCTGTCTCAGAGTGTGGTGGAGTTTCCTTCTCTGGAGCTTTTTGAACAGAGGCTGGATGGCCATCTGTCGGGATTGCTTTGATGTGTGTTCCTGCATGGCAGGGGGTCTGACTGCATTGCCCCTGTGGTCTCTTCCAACTCTATGATCCTATGATTCTCTCCTTACAAATCTCTAATGAGATTCTGTATCAGTCTGTACCACTGCCAACACTGTTATCATCTGGAAGTTATTCCTAATGTTAAATTGAAATTTGCTTTCTCCTAATTTCAATCCACTTGTTTGAGAAAACTCACTTGTTAGTTTAGCTTTCCAGACATAATAGCTTTCCAGATATTTTCATCTTCTCTTCTGAAGACTCAGTGAATCTAGCTCCATAAACCACTCCTGATAGGGCTTTCACCATTCACCATCTCCATCAACCCCTGCTGGATTGGTTCCACGCTGTGAATATCTCTTTTAAACAGTGATACCTAGAACTGGACACAATATTCCAAGGGAGGTCTGACCAAAGCAGAATAGAATGTTATCATTACTTCCTTCAGTCCAGCAATAGGAATAGCATGTGTATTTCTATACTGCTTATCAGCTAAGTGCTCTCTAAGCCATTTACAATGTGTTGGCTAATTGCCCCCAACAAGCTGGGTACTCACGTGTTACCGACCTGCGAAAGGATGGAAGGCTGAGTCAACCTGGAGCCATCAGGATTGAACTCACAACTTTGTGGTTGCAATACCGGCATTTAACCACTGGAGGCTAGTCCTGTTGATACAACCTACAATTTCCTATTGACTTATGTTTTGCCTGTGATCTACTAAGACTCTTAAACCCTACACATTTGTACTGCTTCAAACCAGGTATCATCCACCCTGTATCGGTGCATTTCAATTTTTCCTGCCAGCAGTGGGCTGTTGAGTGGTATATAATGTCTTCTAATAGCACTGTTTTGTTTGATGTATTCTGTACAAGGATGAATGAAGAACTTGATCTTTGTGGTTCCATCATGAACTAGCTCCTGGACTTCTGCAGATCATAGCTTAGCCTCCCAATAACCTTTTCTGAATGCCATAATACATTTGTCAAACTCAAGAAAGAATCAAAATACATTTAGCACTGTGTTTTTTAAAAAGATAATGTAGTTAGAAAAATGCATTTGAAAACACATACTTAAATATGTATTTTTAATGTAGGTTTCCATATACTTATTTTTAAAGAATTTCAGATTCAAAAGGAATGGGATGGAACAGAATTATGACTGAAGACATGTGAAAGCAAAACAGACTGGAAAGAGACTGATCAGTTCACACTGAAGTCCACATTAACTTGTTCTTCTATAGTCTGTCCTTTACTGATGGTAAAGTCAAAACAGTGTTCTGATAAAGATAGCTAGGAAACATACTTGTCTGACAATGTGTTATCAACAGTTCAAAATATGCATCAGCTACAAGGTATGAAATGGTAGCTGATGCCCATCAAGGTGCTTTATTGTTCATACTCATATATTCATCTCAAGGCTGGTCTGGGCATTTGCCCTCTCCAGACCTCATTTGTGTTGGGACACTGTAGGTAGGGACAATGAAAATCTTCCTCTGGGTTGGAAAGTGAGTGGACATGGAGGGTATTCATGTAGGGTAGTGCCTTTTTACTTATAATTTGTCAGCACTTGGAAAAGTTCCATTTTTGTATTCCAACTCCCCAAATCCACAAGCTGGGGGATTCAGTTCATTGTAGCCCCTTATAAGTAAGTTTGGCCCTTTCCACACCTTACCTGCATCCCGCAACATCCCAGTGCCATTCCAACAGTGCCTCTGCTGGGATGGGAGCATGCCCCAAATGCTCCCCTCCACACTCAGCAGACTGCCGGCAGATGGTAGCATTTGGGATACACTCCTTCCTGTGCTACTCTGAAGAAAGAAGTGCCTTGATAACACTTCTGCCCTTTCTGCACAGCCCCAGTCGACACGCAAAAGGGACCTATTACCAGACTTTTTCTGATGATAGTATAACACACAATTGCAACAGGAGTAGGACCATGACTATGTCTTGTGGTAGCACACATCACGGACTGGCTTCAATGCGTCCCAACGTCTGGATGGAGCTGTAGTGTGGAAATGGTTTTTGTGAAGTGCTTCATTTTTGGGAAGTGGAGATGACCTTTGCACACCCCTCTCACTTAAAAAGAAAGTATAAGCAATGTCTTAGCATGGACCTTCACAGCTCGACTGTTGTTCCTAAGCAGAAATTAATAAGACATTTCAAGAAGAATTCAAAAGTAGAACAGTGACTAGAGACAGCAGGATGTCCTGGGCCCAGTGCTGTTCAATATTTTTTATCAACTATTTGGATGAAAGAATAGAGGGCATGCTCACCAAATTTGCAGATGACACCAAATTGGGAGGGGTTGCTAATACGCCAGAGGATAGGATCAAAATTCAAAATGACCTGGACAGATTGGAGAGCTGGGCCAAGGCTAACAAAATGAAATTCAACAGAGAGAAGTGTAAGGTCCTACACTTAGGTAGAAAAAATGGAATACAGAAAAATAGGAAGGGGGACACGTGGCTGGATAGCAGTATGTGCGAAAGGGATCTAGAAGTCTTAATAGATCACAAGCTGAACATGAGTCAGCAGTGTGATGCAGCAGCCAAGAAAGCCAATGCAATTTTCGGCTGCATCATTAGCAGTATGGTGTCTAGATCAAGGGAGGTACTGGTACCACTCTGCTCTGCTTTGGTTAGACCTCATCTTGAATACTGTGTCCAGTTCTGGGTACCCCAATTCAAGAAGGACATGGTCAAGCTGGAGCAAGTCCAGAGGAGGGCGACCAAAATGGTGAGGGGCCTGGAAGCCATGCCCTATGAGGATAGACTTAGAGAGCTGGGTATGTTTAGTCTGCAGAAGAGAAGGTTAAGAGGGGACATGATAGCCATGTTTAAATATCTGAAGGGAGGATATAGAGGAGGGAGAGGGCTTGTTTACCACTGCTCCAGAGACCAGGAGAAGGAGCAATGGATTCAAGCTGCAGGAAAGGAGATTCCACCTGAACCTCCGGAAGAATTTCCTGACAGTCAGGTCTGTCCGGCAGTGGAATAGGCTGCCTCGGAGTGTAGTGGAGTCTCCTTCCTTGGAGGTTTTTAAGCAGAGGCTGGATGGCCATCTGTCAGGAGTGCTTTGAGGGTGTTCCTACATGGCAAGGGTTGGACTGGATGGCCTCTGTGGTCTTTTCCAACTCTACATTTCTATGATTCTATGATTCTATGATATAAAGTCAGGAGAAAACTGGCAGAAAAAAATAATATTATGCATGATAAAGCTAAATTAAAACCAGCAAAGATCTAAAAGTACAAATTCTACACCTGGTTATGCTTCTAGGATAGGTGTGGGGAAGATTTTTAGCACGGCTTTATTTTATATGCATGTGTACGAAGTATGAGATGTGTTTATCACACAGCTTAGAGCTTTAGTTTTTAAAAATCCTAGCCAAAAAAACAAACCCACTTTAACTCTGAAAAATAGAAACAGCTCTAGTTTTAACTCACAGTAACAAGATGTTAACAAGGCATTCTAAAAGGAAAAAGAGGGATTGAAGAGGGACACTGGTATACCAGGAGCAAAAGCAAAACAAAACAAAACAAAAACCACCAAGTACTAGCCCTGGTAAATAACAATAACTGTAATGTATATTCCTAGGTCTGCCATGAGCAGCACACTGGCTTTGCATGCTTTGGATTTATAGGAAAAGCAGTCTAAGATAAAACAGTACGAAATAACATTTTTAGAACTCTAAAAATGAGCTTCTCTGTAAAATGAGTGACATAAACAAAATATGTCATGGTGTAGGAAGAGATAAAGCTTTTATTAGCACTTACTCTGGATGAAGTGAAAAACATGACAGGCAAGGGACCCAACTCTCAATTTCCGCACAGCTGACATCATCCTTTATGTTGCAGCAAAGAGAAAGAAGATGAGCCTTCAGCATGTTACTGCCCAACTAAGTCAGCTGGGATGTAAATCTTTGCTTCTTTCTTTCTCACAGGCGAGGATGAATACTTTCAAAAGTTTTCTCTCGACTAGGTGAAATTACAAGAGTTTCTGTCAATTTTTAGATGATTTTTCACACTACAAGCCCCACCTTTTTTGCAAAAAGTTCTTTTTTAATAAAATAGTCATTTTCTATTTTAAAAAAATTGTGGGTATTTTTCCGAATAGTGGGGGTTTTCTGCAGAAAAAAGGAAAAGGAAGGAAGGAAAGAGGGAAAGAAGGAAGGAAGGAAGGAAGGAAGGAAGGAAGGAAGGAAGGAAGGAAAGAAAGAAAGAAAGAAAGAAAGAAAGAAAGAAAGAAAGAAAGAAAGAAAGAAAGAAAGAATGAATTCACCCCAAATTCCTAAATTATGAAAAACGCTACTCCCCCCACCCCAAGCCTTAAAACTTCATTGCTAATTGAGAACAAGAAACTTTATGACCATTCTTTAAATCCTCCGTGCTGTGTAGTTTTTCTGCTATATGTGGTGTAGACAACCTAGTTTCCTCCAGACTGATGTAATGGGAGTCATCCACACTGCAGCAGTTATGGTGTGTCTGTGTGAGTGTGTCTGTGTTTGTGTGCATTGTGAGAAATGGAGACAAGCAGACAAGACAAAGATGCCGGGTCTCAGCAGCACAAGAAGTGTGTGTACTCATGGGAGGTTATAGTCTCAACCGTTTCCAATCTCTGGTGCACTGTTTAGGGTCTTAATGTTCATGTTGATGTATTTGTACATGTGTGAACTAAAGACTCAGTCATAAGCCCTCAGAAATTTAATTTCTTTACCATAGAACTCTGCTGTTGTATCATACAACAAAGATGTTTGAAATCTGTTACACATCTACCATGGCTTGTGATCTCTCAGCTTCCAGATATTGCTGCATATTCCCTGAGCTTGGAAATGTTGCTTTTAGTACTACAGTTCCCAGAATGCTCAAATAAGCATGGACAGAAAATAGTCCAATTACGTTATTATTAAGTTTTCCTTTGGATGAGATGGAAAGAAAAATTGCCAGGGGAAAGGACCACAGCTTCATGATAACAGTATATACTTTATAAAACAGAGCTCCCAAAAGTCACTCTTTGAGCCTATAGCTCCCAGAATCTCCCAGTCTGCATGGCCAGCAGCCATGATGCCTCCAAGATCCTGGGTGCTGTAGCACCAAAATTTAGTAATTTTCCCAAGGTTCACTTCATTGAAAAAAAAGAGAGAGATTTCAGGTACAGTCCCTAGAATCTTCATGCAGACCTGAGTAGAAACCCTTTCTGAATTTCTGCAAAGCCCCTTACAGTCAGTGTAGCTAACAGTGAGATGGAGTTGAGATAGAGCAGTTTTAAAAAGATTACTTACTACAAGCCACCAGAGGTGGGATGAGCAGCTATGTAGGCTGAGGAGTTTCCTTCTCTCTCAGAGGGTCACACTTCTGCCATGCTTCTTGGGATCAGTTGCTTTTAAACTGTTTTTAAACTAGAAACCCCCTCCACACACTCTAGGGACCATGAGGGACAGCAAAGGCACCATATTTTGTATGTTTCTTTGTTGTTTTAAGCCCAGAAGAGGATTTTTAAAAAATAGAAGGACTTCTGATTTACTTCCTGTTTGAAAATGGACTTCATCCTAGGTCTGAAATAGCCCAGTGGAGAACCAAAACCATAGCAAAAGGAGATGGTGAAGATTTTTTTTAGAAAGTTTCCTAAAAACTTGAATCTTGAGACTCTTAACAACAAAGGGGGAGGAGATAGATGGCCTATGGGCCATACTTCCTGCATGATTACACTAAAGGCCACATTGGTGTCTTTGTATTATTGCCTTCATATATTCCAGCAGAGAATGAGAGATGCAAACAGGGACACATACAGAAGAAATTGGGAAGAATATAAAAAACATCAAAGTGTCAGGATATGTAGCCCCTGCCATGAAAATATGTTGATCTGATGGACATGTATTAGAATAGTGTATTGTAACCAATATAGAAGTAATTTCTGTAGAACTCCAATAAACTTAGATGTAACTGCTACAAAGTATGCAGTGTTAATTATTACAACAGTGTATTTGTTCGGAGCCTACCTGGATTGTTACAAAGTATCAACAGCTAATTGCTTTATTGCCTATGGCTACAATGTATCCAATGAGGGAAGAAAGATCGGAATGGGGCAAAATTGAAAGTGTAGTCGGAAGAGGCTTGCGTTTTAGAAATCTGGTGCTTACAAGCTAGGGAGCAGGAAATATAGACTCGAGTCAAACCAGTAAAGGATTATAAGAAGTGGGGACCAAGCACAGGTCTGAAAACTGTCTCAGTTGTAAGTGTTGTAATGCTTAGATTTATGACTTTCTCCATAGTTTTGAGCACCTATGTTTTGGAATTATACCTATAAATGGTGTAAGTTCCATCTATGCTTTAGACTCAGCAACTTCAGAAGAGGTGTGCTATGTTGCTTGCATTTCTACAAATAAAACTACTGTCTACATCAGAAAATAGTTTGGGGAATGTGGGTTATCCAGTACCTGACTGCCTCTTTTATACTGCAAGCTGGTCTCTACTCACATCAACTTACCTAAGGGACCAGGACCTTTGCTTCTTCCTCCATAAACTCTTTCTATGCCCACAGGTTGTTAAAACACCTAAGTATTTTTTTTAATTAAAAACACTTCAGATGTGATACTTACGGCTTAAATAGATCTAGAGTATCTAAAATTCCTAAATTATATATGGCCCTGTATTATTCGTCTATGGGTAGTAATGAAAGAGACACAAAACCTAGCCACCTTCTCTATAATTTGTATATCTGAATCTGCAAATAGGAGAGAAAGGTAAATTTTTTCTGATCTACCTGGGAATTTTGTAGAACTAGAGCTATTAATATGGAACGAACACTTTGACAAAGTGGACAATACAATAAAACATGATAAAGAGATTCTCTTGTTACATTTGAGCATGGGCAAGTGTGCTTCTTATAAGGAATTTTTTGTATTTGCCTTCCAAAATGGCTTTTGGAAGCATGTTAAAGCATGTCACAGGAAAAGCAGATCTAAACTTGGGAACTATGAATTTAGGGAGATAAGTGGGGCAATCAAATACTACCAGAACGAAGGAGCTTCTAATTAAACTCTGATGTTTTTGCAGTTCAGTATCCCAAATACACTGCCTGAAGGCTGATTTGGCCCTCAGGTATCCCATTTGTAATAAAACATCCTGAGAGAAACCACATAACAAAAGTTTTTTTGTTTATCATCTGTTTCCAAGAGTGATAAGTATGTGCTATTGTCAATGGAGCCAAGCCACATGGAATAAATGTGAGTTCAGCCAATAACTGCACATAAGGATCCAGGCTCAAGCCTCAGGAGAAATTAGGCACACCTCAAGTCATGTAGCTGCATTAGAAAAGAAGCATGGGCCTGCAAAGACACTTCTCAAGAATTTAGTCTGAATTACCTCATAGTTGTTATAAGTACACAGTTGGACACCATATAATAAAACAAAAATGTCTTTGGCTACAGACACTTGAATTGCAGTGGGGACATATTGCCCTCCCTTGATACAGAAAAATCTTCACAGAGCTATTATGCTCCTTTGTGCACTTCTTATTACTAACTTCACCTGAAATTTCCAAGAGCCTGAAGAATGCAACACTACTCCTCAATACTTAAAACTAGAAACCTCCTCAATAGATACACCATTTATTTGACATTTATGTCTATTTTTTTTTCTTACGAAAAACTAGAACCTTTGATTTATTGTAGTTTATAGTTATGGTTTCTTTATGGCAATATATGGTCAGCTCCCTTAATCATCTTTTTAGACCGATCACAGTATATGATAGCAGAACGGCATCATCTGCCTATAGAAGAACTGAAAGTGGTGGGGAGCCAGTTGCGGAGAATGGAAGGATTTCCCCTTTAAAGAATGTACAATTTGATGTACAAATCACATTTGTACAAATTAAATTTGGCGTACAAATTAAATAATAAAGGGGGCAGGATATAACCCTGCTTGACACCTCTAGATATAGGAATTTCATTGGTAACATGACCCATGTTCTTACATATTATTCTAAGGCTCCTAGTTTTATACAGGTCCTGGATAAGCATTAGTACCCTTTTATCCATAGATGTATCCTGTAATTTCCTACTGTTATCCTGGGTTCTGGGGTCCAGTGGGGGACACCTCAATGTGCTCCAAATAATAGGGAATGGGAATTAGCCAGAGCATAAGCTGTAGCACTACAAGAGGCAGGGTAACCTAGTGAGATCTTTTTACCCAATGTTTACAGGGTCAGGCCAAGCCAAAAACCAAGCAGAATTCTCTAATAAATGATTTCATTGAGGGGAATTCACTCATGCATGCACACAAGATACACACAATCACACATTCACACAAGAGCTAGCTGAAAGAGAAAGGGAGGAAAAATTATAGAGAGGTTGAGGGATTTGAGGGGATTTATAATTACCAGTCCAGAAGAGTAGTGAAGAGCAGAAATGTATTTTGGCTTAGGTAGGTCCTAAAGACAGTTCTCATTCAGGAGCCAGATGGAAAGAGTGATGGGTAGACCTTCAAGAGACTGCACTGGGCCTCTTCAAATCAGGGGTATTTGTACCCTGAAAATGGCTTGTGGCTGTGAAGGTTCCAGATGCAAGACAATGAGTCTTTCGCCTGTTGATGGGCTTATTACTTTGATTGACAAAGACATGATGGATGTTGTAGTAGCTGTCTATTGTGGGTGCTGTGAGGACAGACAAAAGAATCCAGGTGTATAAGGAATGAATATCTGTCAATCAGTGTCCTGGTGGGCTCCTCACAGTTGGATTCCCTGGAAAAGTCCAGCTTCTGTTTAAGCCTATTATCCACAGGAATGATGTGTATTTGCCTGACAAGTGACTCAGTCTTACCTGGAGGAATTTTGGAGTTGACCTATGCTTCTCACATTTACAGTCAAATTCTTTCCTTTGCTCAGTTTGACCTCTTTGTCACCTCTCAGGCTTGATTTTGATATCAGAGCCAATAAAATGTGTTGCCAACTAGAATCATAGAATCATAGAAATGTAGAATTGGAAGACACCACACGGGCCATCCAGTCCAACTCCCTGTCATGCAGGAACACCCTAAAAGCACTCCCAACAGATGGCCATCCAGCCTCTGCTTAAAAACCTCCAAAGAAGGAGACTCCACTACACTCCGAGACAGCAGATTCCACTGCCGGACTGCCCTGACTGTCAAGAAGTTCTTCCTCAGGTTCAGGTGGAATCTCCTTTCCTGCAGCTTGAATCCATTGCTCCTTCTCCTGGTCTCTGGAGGAGCAGAAAACAAGCCCTCTCCTTCCTCTACATGGCGTCCCTTCAAATATTTAAACATGGCTATCATGTCCCCTCTTAACCTTCTCTTCTGCAGACTAAACATACCCAGCTCTCTAAGTCTATCCTCATAGGGCATGGCTTCCAGGCCCCTCACCATTTTGGTCACCCTCCTCTGGACTTGCTCCAGCTTGACCATGTCCTTCTTGAATTGGGGTGCCCAGAACTGGACACAGTATTCAAGATGAGGTCTAACCAAAGCAGAGCAGAGTGGTACCAGTACCTCCCTCGATCTAGACACCATACTCCTATTGATGCAACCGAGAATTGCATTGGCTTTCTTGGCTGCCGCATCACACTGCTGACTCATGTTCAGCTTGTGGTCTATTAAGACTCCTAGATCCCTTTCACATATACTGCTATCCAGCCACGTGTCCCCCATCCTATATCTATGTATTCCATTTATTCTACCTAAGTGTAGGACCTTACATTTTTCTCCGTTGAATTTCATTTTGTTAGCCTCGGCCCAGCTCTACAATCTGTCCAGGTCATTTTGAATTTTGATCCTATCCTTGGTATATTAGCAACCCCTCCCAATTTGGTGTCATCTGCAAATTTGATGAGCATGCCCTCTATTCCTTCATCCAAGTCTTTGATGAAGATATTGAACAGCACTGGGCCCAGGACAGAACCCACGCTTCTCACTTCTCTCTAGGATGAAAAGCAGCCATTGGTGAGCACTCTTTGGGAATGCTCAGTCAACCAGTTATAGATCCACCTGACAGTAGCCTTGTCCAGCCCACATTTTACTAGCTTCTTTGCAAGAATGTCAGAGGGAACTTTCTCACAGGCCTTACTGAAATCGAGATATGCTACATCCACAGCATTCCCTTCATCTATCAAGCTAGTAACTCTATTGTAAAAAGAGATAAGATTAGTCTGGCATGACTTATTTTTGAGAAATCCACATTGATTTCTCATGACTACCGCATTGCTTTCTAAGTTATTAGAAACTGACTGCTTAATGATCTGCTCCAGGATCTTTCCGGGTTTCCTGACTGTTGTCAGGCTGATTGGGTGATAATTATTTGGGTCCTCTTTTTTTCCCTTCTTGAAGATGGGGACAATATTTGCCCTCCTCCAGTCTGCTGGAACTTCTCCTGTCCTCCAAGATTTCTCAAAGATTATAGCAAGCAGTTCCGAAATGACCTCTGCCAGCTCTTTTGATATCCTAGGATGCAATTCATCTGGCCCTGGAGACTTGAATTCATCCAGTGTGGACAGGTATTCCTGTACCACTTCTCTACCTATTATGTGCCACATTCCCCCTGCTTCCTCACCTGCTCCCTAACTGCCAAGTTGATTGCTTGTATCCTTCTTGGAAAAAACTGAGGCAAAGAAGGTGTTAAGTAGTTCTGCCTTTTCTCTTCCCCCATTAGCAATTCGCCATCATCTCTGCGCAGCGACCCTATCGTCTCCTTCTTTTTCCTTTTGCTACGGACATATTTAAAAAGCCCTTTTTATTGTTTTTAATATCTCTGACCAGCCTAAGTTCATTCTGTGCTTTAGCCTTTCTGACCTTCTCCCTACATCTCCTGGCTACTTGCTTAAATTCTTCTTTGGTGGTCTCCCCCTTCTTCCATTTCCTGTACATGTTTCTCTTAACACTGAGCTCAGCTGAGAGTTCTTTAGTCAACCATTCTGGTTTCTTCAGATGTCTTCCATTTTTCCTCCTTATTGGCACAGTTTTAGATTGCGACTTCAGTATTTCCCTTTTAAGGAACTCCCATGCCTCCTGAACTTCTTTCCCTTTCACTATTCTTGACCACGGGATTTCAGCCAGCAGCTCCTTAAGTTTACAGAAGTCCGCTTTTCTAAAATCTAAGCTGAGTGTCTGGCTACACTTATCTCCTCCTTCCCACTGAATGCCAAATACCAATAGGGCATGGTCACTCCCCCATAAAGATGCAACCACTTCTACCTAATTAATAAGGTCATCCCTGTTGGTCGGATCAGATCTAGAATATTTGATCCCCTTGTGGCCTCTTCCACCTTCTGGACCATGAAATTGTTTGCAAGACAAGCAAGAAACTTGCTGGACCTTGCTGTCTTGGCAGAGTTTGACTTCCAACATATATCCGGGTAATTGAAATCTCCTATTATTACTGTGTCTCACCTTTTTGAATGTGCAGTCATTTGGTTGAGGAAGGCGTCATCAAAGTCCTCAGTCTGGGTTGGAGGTCTGTAGTAAACCCCCACCAAAATATCCATATTGTTTCTCACTCCCTTAATTCTTACTCAAATGCTCTCGACCTGGCTTTCTGGGTTTAAGTCATGGATCTCTTCACAGGTGACATACAAGGCTATTCCTTCTCTTTTCATGTTTGGTCTATTTTTATAAAATAGGCTATACCCCTCTATTCCTACATTCCAATCATGAGAGTCATGCCACCAGGTCTCAGCAATGCCTATCAAATCGTATTTATTTTGTTGTACTAGGAGTTCAAGTTCATCTTGCTTGTTTCCCATACTCCGTGCATTAGTGTAGAGACGCTTATGTCCCCGGCCCCTTCCTGCAAGCCCTGTACTATACTTTCTACTCCTTTTGCCATTGGCCGCTTGTACTACTCGTCCAATATCATTTGGGCCTTTTCCCCCTGCCCTCGCCAAGTCCTTGCCCTGAATAATATTGTCTCCCTCCCCAGCGGAACTTAGTTTAAAGACCTCTTAATCCTCCTTGCGAGACTGTTTGCAAAAACATTCCTGCCAAGTTTTGTGAGGTGCAGCGCATCCCTTGCCAGAAGCCCACGTTCATGGAAATTCAAGCCGTGATCGAAAAGCCCAAACCGTTACCAGCAGCACCATGTGTGGAGCCAGTTGTTAACCTCTGCTATTGCCCTTTCCCTTTGTGCGTCATGTCCTTGAACTGGGAGGAGAGACAAAATGACCACCTGTGCACCAAGGCCCTTAAGCTTTGTCCCATAAACTCATAGTCCTTTGCGATGTGGTGAAAGCTGCGCCTTGCAGTGTCATTGGTTCCGACATGAACCAAAATGAGGGGCTTATGGTCAGTGGGCTTGACCAGCTTGGTTAGTCTCTCTGTTATGTGGTTGATCTTGGCCCCAGGAAGACAGCAGACCCCTCGATTGAGCTTGTCCGATTTGCAAATTGCCTGTTCGGTTCCTCTGAGCAAGGAGTCCCCAACAACCAGAACTCGCCTCCTCTGAGGCTTGTGCGGGGCTCCTCGACGAGCAGGTTCTTCTAGGACTGCCTAGGCATTCTGTTGAGGCTGGGAGTGTAGATCTTGTTCCTGTTGCCGAAGTTGGATTTCTTCTTGTTGACATTCTGTTCCCTCCTCCTGGTGCTCCTCATTGTTCATAAGGTCAAGAACTTTGAAACAGTTCTGTAGGTTGAGAGTCTCTGTTTCCTTCATGGTCCTTCTGCTCCTCCATGTGACATTCCTCCAAGCTTCTGCTTCCTTGCACAGTGTGCTGACTTCCTCATCTGGCAGCTCCTCTATACATTCGGTCTTCAAGAAGGTCTTCTCTGACCTATCCAAAAACTCCTCACCTTCCCTAATAAGACGAAGATTGGAAACTCGTGCCTTCAGCTGCCAAACCTCCTCTAAGAAGGCCACCAGCTTGCACTTGCTGCAGGTGTACCCAACAACATCTTGGGGCAAAAAGAGGAACATACCACAAGTGCTACAGGTGACCATGGCAGGTCTCTTACTTCCATACTTGACACTACAGAGAATCGTACAGGGAGTAGCTCTAGAAAGAATAACTGGGCTTTCTTTCTCAAATTCAGCTGTATAAGCTACATCTGCTCTGCTGATCGCGAAGCTCAAATGAACTTTTCTTAAATTTTAGGGACTCAAGAAGGGGTGGGTTGTTCCTAAACTTGAATGGTTGAACTTGCAGGATTGAAGTAGAGGAGATCAACTGCACGGGCCTTTGGCGAGCACCACTGGGAGCTCCTAATAAGACTCCTCCCCCTAGCTGGCTCCTCCCCCTAGTTAGTCAGACCATGTGCCAGAGAGAGCACACGGCCAGGCCAAAGAGATTTAACAAAAACAAGCAAACAATTAGGTATGGTGTCCATCCAAACCATACTGACATTGGGGACCCCCAAAGTGGGGTCTTACACTACATAGTTTATCCCTGGATATTAGATCAAAAGCAGATTTAAAATCAATAAAAGCTGCATATAATGCTCCACCTGATGAGGAAGAGTATTTTCAGCAAAATGTTGTAAAATGAGCCCTTGGTCTGTTATTGAACTTCCTGCTCAAAAATCTGCTTGTGGTTCTATTTGCTTGTTCTGATCAGTCCAATAATTTAGACTGCAGATGTTCAGCATATAGTTTTCTTACCACACTCATCGCCTAAGTAAACTGAGAGCCTGCACAGTGTAGCGCAGGGCTTTCCAAATGGTGTGCTGCGACACATCAGTGTGTCACCTGATGTGTGTAGGTGTGTCACTTACAATATTGGAAATGTATATTATTATATATAAATCATATATTTTTAAAAATATATGAAAGGTTTTCATGAGATATGTTGTGTCCACATACATTTTGTTATTACAATTTATATATGTGTCTGTATGTCTTATAAGGGGTTAGTTTAACCTTCCATTTGCTAGTAAAACTGAATTACTATGTCACGAAATGATGCATGTCTAAAAAAGTGTGTCGCCAACATGAAAAGTTTGGAAAGCTCTAGTGTAGTGGTTTGAGTGCTGGACAGGGTCTCCAACAGACCAGGGTTCAAATGCCCGCGTGGCCAATAGAAACCTCCTGAGAATTCTTGGGCAAGACACATTCTCACATCCTCATTGCCCTTAGAGGAAGTTGCAAACCTCTCTGAACAAATCATGCAAAGAAAAGCCTATGACAGATTCACTTTAGGGTCTCCATAGGTTGGAAATTACTCAAAGGCACAGAAAAACAATGTAAAAACAGTGACTGGGTGGGCTTCCTTCTTATCAATCCCCTCTCCTTTTGTGCTACATGGTTTTAGACTGTAAATCAGAGGACATGCCCTATATTATTCCTAACCTTCAGAAGCAGAGATGAGATCCTTTTCAGCCAAAGAGAAGGGTTAAATTACTTCTAATAATTTATAGTGGATCTGGAACCAAATACAAGGGGCAGCAGAAAGCAAAGGAAAGCAATTTGATGGAAAGAAGAGTTGAATTAAAGAGTGCATGACTACCTTGTGCCATCATAGTAGAAGTTTAAACTGTACTACTCTGAGAAATATTGATGCCTGCCAACTTCGATGGCTTAAAAGGTTATTGGACAAATTCATGGACAAAGGAACTATCACTGGTTACCAGTTATAATGGTTATATATTTCATATAGCACCAGAGATGATATGCCTTATCTTTTACTGGGTGCACAAGTATGTGGCTGATGTTGCAGCAATGTCCTGCATGCGGGCTTCCCATGAGCAACCATTTGGCCAATGATACAGAAGAATGCTGCACTAGATCCACCATGGCTCTTAAGATCCTATATTCTTCTACATATTTGTATGGGAGTATGAAGGAATATTTGTATCTTAGATGCAAGTCTTCAAGTATAACAAAGGCAATAGGGAAGTACCATGTAAGTTTAACTCAGAATTCCTGACCCCAGTATAAGTATAAGATTGAGATATCATGATTTTATTTGATTTTATTTGCTTTGTATGTATCTTTTAACCTATTTCCACTGTTTAAAGAAAGTACATTGAAACAAAACTCAAATCCTCACCCATATGAGCTACTGAAGATAAGTGTGTTGGTAAAGAAATGAGGAAACATCTTGAAGGTTATGGTAGTTTTTGCAAGGAAAAATGACACACCCAACTACTTAAGTCAATGCTCATATATCATTTATGTTATATATTAAATTTTCCCCTTCATGATTGTAATCCATAAATGGTTTCCATACCAACCCAAATAAATCTCATTCTGTATTCTGCAGATTACTCTTCAATAAGTCTTCATCTACAACCGACTGAAAAATCCATTCTGCGTTGTCCTTTCAGTGCCTCAAGTGAATACTCCCCTCCACTACAAGACCAATATAGAACTCAGCTGAGTCCCCTCTTCAAATGTCCTTTGATTCAGAGATATCATTCAGCATTTATGAAAAATGTTAACCTTCCTGTCCTCAACCTTTTTCAGAACTCAGACGCAATCTCATCAGGTTCTTTTACCACTCAATTCCATGAACAAAAATCTGACCCTATTTTCTTTTGATAACATCTGGGAATCAATATATGTGTGTGGCTTAGGTTCATAAAGCATCATAAGTGTAAACCCAAGTATGTGGAAAAGAAGGCAATCCCAATAATGTGGATGAGTGTAGATGAAATCCACCCAGCATCACCTTGCTGATGTCCCTGACTACTTTGTTCCTAAGTATACATACTTCTGTTATTAGACTCTGTGAACTTTTTCTTCAGACTTCTGCTTGACCACATTTCAAGTACTTGCCTATTCTACTACCCTCCCCCCCAGACCCCAGCTGTCTGCACTTGCTGTCATAGCAGTAGTCTTCTCTGTCCATCACCTTCTTAGTTTCAAGGGCACATTTCCTATACATCTCAAGTTTTTCCTAGTCCACATTACTTTTAATATTCCTTTAACAAGCCACACAAGTCAGCTAACAGTCTAGTGCAGTGAGAATGTCTAGGAATAAATCCGTGTGTGACAGTTTTGCAGTGCTAAAATTTTAAAGTGTAGGAACTCCTCAAGACAGACCCTATAGGTTCACTCCCAAGGATGTCTATTTGTCTGCTTCCATATAATCTCTCCTTGAATTTCAACCACAGAATCTCCTTGGTAGAAAGGGGATGGGGACTGCACTTCAGGATTAGATACACACAGAGAGCTTCTCTAATATGTGTTAAGGAGCTAACATTCTAGTTAAAAGCTTCACAATGAAACGCAGACATCCAAAAGAAACAGAGAAACAATCAAAACTAACCCTCAGTACTTAATTTAAAGGACATTACTCTAATCCTACACATAGTTATCTGGGAGTAAGCTTATTGGTGGTAATTACTGCATAGGTCCAACTTGTAGTTTTGCAAAAGTTCCTCAGCTAGCTGGCATGCCTTTAACTTTTCATTAGACAGAAATTCAGTCTTGCAAAGTAGTCTTACCATTTTAAACTCCTAGCATGAGCTAGGAACTTCATCAAGATAAAGGAAAGAAATATTTGATTGTTTCTTGCCTCTATGACTTTTTATGTGTCTATCTCCCACAAACTCCACTACCCCTTACTACCCCCTTATTGCCCTCCTTAAAAGCTCCATTACCCCCTTATTCACTTATTAGACCAAGAAAAAGCCATAAATTACCCTGCCAATCCTGCAGATGAAGTAATTGCTTTCCTCTGAAACACATCCTAGTACAATTCGCCCCTCAGTTCAGGTAGCCTCTTCATCACACTTGCACTTAACAATGTTGTGTTCTGAAGGCAGCAAAAGCAAGGAATGCCAGATGTCCAACATTGCATCATTGTGTTCAGTATTTGTTAGGATGAAATATCTGTCATCTTCTGTTTCTCTTGCTTGCAACTACTGCTGTTTCTCATATGTAATTTGATACTAAGCATAAATCTACAAACAGAGAGGAATAATCAATCAGGTTATGGATACAATGGGATCATTAATAGTGTAAGAGCATAAATAAAATAAAATAGCGAAGCAACCTTAAATATGTATCCTATTTAAACAATATGGATCAATTTAAACGAAGCCTCTCATCATAGGCCAGGAATTATTTCAGCCCTGGGAACAGAGTTTGCAGTACCTATTATGATGTTTGAATCTCCAGTAGCCCAACTTCCACTTAGCCCATCAAGTTAGCATCTGGTGTGACAACTATCTAGCCCTAATTACTAACACAGAGCTCTGTGCCAGAACTTCTGATCCTCTTTTAAAATGTCCTCTTTAAACATATAACTTTGTCTCTTCAAGTTTTACTTCTTCCTCTTTTTATCTTTCTCCCATACAAAGGCAAAAAGTGGTTCTTTGTTCACAAAACTCCAAAGGAAGTGTTCATACAAAGAGATTAAACTGCAGAGCATCTGAACTCATCTGTGGTATGCCAGATCTGCCCCAAAATACAGCGGGTTCAGAGAAGTTCTACCTATCAAAATATCTCCTTGAAGCTCTCTATAATTGGTCCCCTAATTATCCTTGACCATCTTGTTAGACCCTGGATTAATAGACCCTATTTTTAAGAGACAGACCATCTAAACCTAGTTAAATTAGATAAGACTTAAAATTAAATAGGAAAAAGCAGTCATTAAAAATGGTGGAGATCTAATGTGCCAAATGAAGATTACTTCTGTCAAGTTATTTATTTAAATGTATTTATTTAAAATATTTAACTAGGAATTTACCACTGAGATTAAAGGAGTTATACATATTTAGCCTAGAGCAATGACACGATACTATTTAAATATCTAACAGGCAATGTTTCAAATTAAGGGGGAGAGAACTGAGAATATTGGTTGTCAGCAGAGCTAGACAGGCAAAAAGTGTGTCTGTCCCACCATGGACAAGAACCCAGCCTTGGCCCCTTCCTGATATAATCTGTTTCTGAACAAAAGCCCAGCATACCTAGACTTTAATAAATTACAATTTTTGCGTTATTCAACATCTGAGATTCGGTTGTTTCCCACTGCTATGGTTGATTCTTATGTCAAATAATTTCATTCAGGAATCAAGTGAATAATTGTTCATTTCCATAATGAATTATGCACTGACCCATGATCCAGGTCACTTTAAGGGTACTAATTTCTCAATTCATTTATGGTATTTTCTCCTCCACTGGTATAAAAATAATAAGACTCAGTAGGGCTAACCTGAAGTCTTTGTGGATTGAAAGAGCTAATACTATGATGCAAAACAATTCTTTGACAGACACTCCAAACTTCCATTGTAGCCAAATCAGCATGGGAAGCATTTCTGGTGAAAATTTTTGAAAACTAGTTACTTAAAAGATATTTGGGCTGCCAATTTGGATTATAATTTCAGTTCTTGTTAGCATTCAGAGGTCATCACTGTTGGGAATGATGCAGATAAGAGCAACAAAAAGGATCTGGGGACTGGAACAAACTATTATGATAACAATATATAGCACTTTTTACTTTAGGAAAAAAGGTGGGTAATGGGGGGCATCAAAGAGCTTAAGAAAATCATGCACAGTGTAGAGAAACTAAGAGAAGGAAAGATGGGTAACACTGGAATAAATGCTAACTAATGAATCACAAAAATGGGAGACTCAGAACTGAGCATGTACTTAAAACAGTGCATAGTTAAGCTATGAAATTCATTGCCACCAGATGTAGTGATGGTCAGCAAATCTGAAGGCTTGATGAAGTGATTAGAAAAAATAATAGAAGATAAAGCTATCAACAGTTATAAACCACTAACCATGGCTGCATAATGAGAGTGAATATGTCACTCAATACCAGGTACCAGAGAACCTGTGTAGGAGAGAGCTATAGTGGTCTTGCCTGGTGGCGCAGTGGTTAAATGTCAGTACTGCAACCACAAGATTGTGAGTTCGATCCTGCCAGGCTCCAAAGTTGACTCAGCCTTCCATCCTTTCGCAGGTCAGTAAAATAAGTACCCAGCTTATTGGGGGCAATTAGCTAAAAATACATTGTAAACCGCTTAGATAACGCTCAGTTGATAAGCGGTATAGAAATAAATGCTATTGCTATTGCCATGTTTTTGGGATTCCTATAGGACACTGGTTGGCCCCTGAATGAAATAGGATGCGAAATTAGAACTGCGTCTTTGGTCTAATTCAGAATTATGTTTTTCTGTTACCCTGATTTCTGGGATTTCTGAGGTGAAGGACACCTCAGTGTGCTCCAAATAATGGGGAATGGGAATTAGCAACAGCACAAGCTAAGCAATGCAAGAGACAGGGCAACCTAGCGAGATCTTGGACCCAATGTTTACAGAGTCAGGCCGAGTCAATAATCAAGCAGAAGTAAATTAAAATTGTTTTCTTTATTTTGAAATATAGTCAATACGTATGTATGCAATCACTCACACAGACCTAGCGAAAGAAAGGTAGGAGTTTGATAGAGGATTTTAAGAGGGATTTTTCAGGGGAAATATTACACCTGATCTAGAAGCCTGGATAGTCGGAAGAAAAGGCAGTTGGATCGGAGATTCTCAGCACGTGGAGGCTCAGGGGAAGGCTCAGCGAACGGAGCGGCAGCAAGGTGGGATGGAAGCCAGGAGCGATCCGAAGAAATGCTCAAAACCAGGGGGTCTTATAGGGGAAAATGTGCCTGTAGGCTAATCTGTTCTCGGGGAAAACAAGGGGTTTCAGGCTGGAGACAAAGCCTCTGAAAGGTCAGTACTTTAGGTGATTGAATTATGACGGTGCTGTCAATAGCGCAGAGAGCATGCAAATGGGGAGTGCTTGACAGTTGGCTATTCAGAAGCATTAATCTCATCAAGCTGCCTGCTCGGGGCAGGGGATCTTTTGTACGATACGTGCATACATAATGTGTTTTCAAAGTGTACTTGCCTGAAGGTCTCCTGAAGCTGCATTCTGGCAACTTACTGGCCTACCTGGATTTATCTTGTCAGCTATTTCGGCCGTGCCTGTGTGCGTGCTTGTCTGGGGCCTCGCAAGCACGTGGAGAGGAACGGTTTGAGATGGCCAATTTCTTGATATTAAGTTATATTTAATAGACCACAGGCCCAGACTAGAAACTACAGTAACATTTATGTCTTCATTGTTAAAGAGTGTGAAGAGGTGAATGGCAAAACTGTCAAGCACATAAACTCAATATAAATACTGGTGTCAAAAGCAACACAAAAGCAATAGAAACATACACATGCCAGAGTTGGTGAGGAAAAACGAAGCATTGCGATGGTGATGATGATGATGATGATAGCAGCAGCCAACATCACTTTTGGTGTAAACTAGTAAAGCAGTTCTTATGTTCTTAGAAATCCCTTTTTAGAGCAGGATGCTATTTTAACCAATGCTATGGTATGTCCAGCAACTGTTGCAGCCCCTTATTACAGTAAGATAGACCTTCTCTGTCAGAATTCAGTGTATTTATGGAACTCCTCACATATTCAATCTAAATTAAATATGGCTCTCCTTTTAGAGCTGTTTCAAATTTTATTGAAAAGGGATTTGATGCACAGATGATTAAGCATATCTCAAAACTAATTTGAAATCTCACAGTGGGCTCTAACTTTTTTTGTTCCATAATTTCAATTTAAATGATTAAATCAAGTTTGGTAAGAATTTATTATTAATGGATATGAATATAAATATAATTATAAAGGCAAGAATTCAGTGTTCCAGAAAAAAGGGAGCATCATGTAAGACTTAGATAACTTCAAGGCTGTTCTCCGAGATGTTCTGCAGTTTTGCACATAATGCAAGACATTTACTTTGAAATATTCTCATGGAATAGTCTTTTCATTGGTCTGCTACTGAAGGACTCCAGAGCTCTTGGAATTTGTTGATATTGCAGAGGATTCCAGGAAAAGGGGCAATCCAAGATATCTTTATGCCCAAGGTGCAAAAATATGGTATCCACCTCTGTTCCACCGAAAGAGACTAGACGGATTGGCAATTGAATCTTACTTCATCTTCTACCACATCAAAGTCAGGAGTTTTTGTGATTTCTCTCCAAAGAAAGGAATGGTTGAGGTGTTCAGGGGGAACAGCAGATGAATTGCCTCACTCTGCCCTCTTGGGTGTCTACTCTGATCAAGCAGGTACTGTTAAGATCTGCTACTTTTCTCCATAACCCCATATGAGTTGATAGGAGGCACAAATGGGCAGGTGATGCCAATGGAAAAGAGAGAAAACACAATGGAAGATGCTCTTTCCTCCTTCTATGCTTTTCTATCCTACAGGCGAAAAAGGTTTAATAGTGCTTTAATGTTCTTTCACCAGTCACCAGATGATGGGGGCAGTAGTGGATGGCCCCACCAGTTGCTATTCCACAACCCTCTATACAAAGCTGTGTTTGTCTGTTCTGCATCTCAGTCCTGCACGCAAACTATCCTTTACCTTTTCAATTAATTCAGTGCCTTCACATGGGGCAAAGGATACCATTGCCAGTGTTGAAATAAAATGTTTTTCCAGTCCTATTTCCTCCCTGATTGAAAGGAAGATAACATATTGTCCTTTGCTTCAATCAGAAAAAATGTTTTGGGATGGTTTGACATAATGATCCTGGTTCCCAAACACTACATTGGATAGATAAACTCAACCTGCCATTTTAGCCAGGGACCCAGTGATGTTGTGACAAGGAGAGGTGGTTCTTGCATACATATCTTGCTAGTGACCTTCTCATGGTCACCTGGCTGGCCACACCTGAAACAGAAATGCTTGATTAGATGGAATATAATCATGACAGGGCAACCAAGATGATTACAAGCCTGGAAGTGAAATCCTATCAGGAAAGGCTGAGGCAGTTGGCCTGTTTAATCTGGAGAAGAGAAGACTGAGAAGTCCTGTCACTAGCATCTTCACATGGCAGCCATGTGGAAGAAGGAGTAAGCATATAATCTGCTGTTCCAAGGGAAAGGACCCAAACCAGTGGATTCTAAATACAAAAAAAGGATATTCTCACTAAACATTAGGAACAACATCTTAAAAGTGAGAGCTGTTCAACGGTGGAATAGATTTCCTCAGAATGTGGTAACTTTACGGGAGCTTTTAAAACCAAAGTTTGATTCATTGTACTGGCAATGGCCTGGGCAAAAGGGCCCCAGAGGTCCTTTCCAATTGTGATTCTTTGCTTCTAATAGGGCTTTAGTGTGATCCAGAAGGTCTCACCTTATGTTCTTAAACAATTGGACAGACATGTTATCATGATCAATTTCCTTTTTATGACTTCCTAGAAAATGAAAGATCTCCATGCATTTGCTACCATCTTCCACAGTGAAAAGAAGATAAAGAGAGAAAGTGCTTTTCTGAAGGGAAAGAAAATCCAGTTTCACAAAGAGGAAAAAAAACTATTATAAAAACACTTGAATAAAATATGTCATTGTCCAGTTCTGGCTCCAAATTTAGCTGAGCAAATTTCAACTGATCATTGTGATGGATAAATCCATGAGCGTAAAGTGTAAATCTCTCACTCCAAGAGCCTATCTTTCCTACACCACCCTGTTTATTGCTTTGTGTACTGCAGTTACTGCACAACACTGTATTCACTTAACATAACAATTTGATATTTCAAACACAACTGCAGGTAACACAAATTACAAGAGAATACTATTTGGCATCCACATTGAGCATATTTTGTAAGCATAGCACAGAATTATCCATGAATGTTAAAACACCCATCACTTATTAATGAATACATCATCCATTCTATTCAATATTCTTTGGACATGTTTTGGTCTAGCTTTCAAAAATTTGAACTGTGCTATGAAAGCTGGCTCTGCTCCTGCAAAGGTTGTCAGCCAACAGAAATGGAGGGCACTACCTAGGGGAATGAGAGGAAGAGTTGGCAGAAAATGAAGCAAGTTTTGATTGTTAAAATCTACAAGTGAAAATGATCAATTGTCTCTGTGACACCATGTGCCCAGAAAGGGTAAACATTTTCATCAGCCAAGTTAGAACTGGTTTTCTCCTTCCTTTCCCAAAAGGCAAATAGATTATATGGGTGTCCTGTCCTCTAAAATTAATCAGTGTTCTTTCAAGGATGAGATGGCACCATTTTCAAACTTAGTCACTTATAGACTACTCCTTTTGTGAAGTGGGGGCATTGAGAACGATCTCTGCTTCTAGATCTCAAGAGACAGAGGAAGGGCCCATATAATGTGATATTCTTTAGGAATATGATCCAGGTAGTTTAGGGTCTTAGTGGCATCATGGCTGTTAAGAGGGTTTCCTCATATTAATTGATCTGGTAAATGAGAGATTCTGAAACCACAAATAAAAGTATTTATCTTCTGCATAACATTGCTGTTTGGACTTTCTGTCCTTTTTTTTTTTTTACTGTTAACCAATTGCTTTGGGATCAAAGAACATCTGATGGGAGATAGCTATCATCCTATGAATACTGACTTTCAAAGAGTGGTAACCAGTTGCACACCCCCTTGGCAGAACAAAATAAACTGGGGCCATGCATTATTTACACCAGTGAGAACTAAATGGTGCAGACATGTGATGAAGCTAAGAGTCCGCTTGCCCTCCACCTCACCACTGCCATGGGTGAACAACACACTCTGCTCTTAGTGGCAATTCATTTTGCATAGCATGCCAGAAGCCAACTATCACACTTAGAAAGGCTGACTCCTAAGTCCCATGGCTAAAGGGAAGGGTTCACCTGAAGTGGCCCAAATGTTCTTTTGCTTTTCATCTCTGGTCCCCAGAACTCAAAGCCAGGTCAGAGAAGCCCATTTCACCATAGAGTGTCCTCAGGGGTTTATCATTGTTCTTTTGCTCAGCCCCTCTCCATGCCAACTTGCCGATGCAGCAGTGACATATTAAGTTTGTGCCAGTCGTCCCCAAATTCCCTGCATGAATAAGTACAAGATAGAAAATAAACAGTTGCTACCTTATACTTCTTCATGCAGGTAATTTGCGAACAATTGGCACAAACTGGCTACACCCCCATGCTTTGATATGGTTTAATTGGCAAAATCTCTAATTGGCATAAATATAAATTATACATTGCTATTATGGCTGCATGCCCATGCTGGCTAAGAAGAAAAGCTGGCCAAACATATGCATTGCAAACTAGGTCAGGAAAGACCTCAAGGCATAGCCAAATCATAGTCAGGAAACAATCAGAGAAATTCCAGCGATGATGAACTTACAGTTAGCCTTCAATGACTCACCTTTTAAAGACAGTAACAACTGTGATGTTCCCATAGGATGGCTGATTGTTTTAGCCCTTCTTTTTCTCACCAAGCAAACTTCCCTTTTGCTCTCACACATGCCCAGCAATCTAGGAGCCATCAAGATTCCCATCAGTCCCTTTGTCACCAAATGCTAAGATCATTAGTCCATTCCAGACCCCATTATCCACCCTTCCGGGCTCCATTGAGAGAGCCATTAACACATTTGCCCTCCAAGCAGAAAAAGAGTTTTTAAAGCCCAGTTTTGGGCTAGTGAACCTGCAGTATACTAGTTGCTGATCATTGCTCTGATTCCCATTTGTGTACTGTCCTTGGATTCCTAGTCTAAGCCACATCGCTCCTTGTTTCTCTACTAGATTGGTAAATATCTCTCATTTCTTCCTGAACTCTCACATTCTGAACTTTTCTTCCCTTTTCCTTCAGTTAGCCTTGTGTGATTGTGAAACCACATGGATCCTGTGTGTGTGCAATTGTCAATTCCCCCAATAAAATAAATACTTACTTTTGGATCTCCATCTGGTAAGGTTACCCCTCCGCCCCCCTCCCTGCAGGCCTCCTCTTTCAGCTAAGACTGAGAGAGTGCTACTTGCCCAAAGGCACTCCATGAGTTCCATGGCTGAATAGGGATTCAAACCTTTGTCTTTCAGAGTCCAACACTCCATCTACTACACAATGTTGTCTCTTAGTAAATGAGGTTGCCATTTTTTTATTTTTTTTATTTTTTTGATCCTTAAAAACTTATGGGCTTTTCATCTTTTACAGCTATATGGCAGACTGGTACATCATGCTGGAAATAACAGTACCTGTTGAGAGCAAATCAAGAATTTTGTTCCAGGCTTTGTTTTATTTTTTGAAGAATTTTCCAAAATTCAAAAGTCACATCTTCATGGCCCAAAAAGAAGCACTTGTAAAAGAGACAATTGTATAGTCCTCCAGATACTGTTATACTTCAGCTTCTATTACCCCTTGTCACAGGACATACTGGCTAGGTCTAATGGGAATTGCAGCCCAACAAAATCTGGAAGACTACATGTTTTTCTTTTCTGAAGTAGGAAATAAAGGGATGTGCATCTAATAAACTGACAAAGTTCATTTAAATCAATATTTCCATTTAAAACAGGAAGATTCTTGGTGCAACATACAGAGAAAAACAGTGGAGAATCTTAACAGAACACTGCCACAATGCTGCCTGCTGAAACTGGAATGAGAACAAAATACTGGCTTAGAAATGTAGGTACAAGGGACTTCTGTAGATTGTATTTTTTCCAACATAAAATAAAGTTACAAAATTACAAGGCTACTTGTTGTTCCAAAGCTATCCCTATTCTTTACGCATCATGACCAGTCACCTGACCCTCTTTGCAATCCCAGAAGTGGGTTGCTTGGAAGTCAAGGAAAGGGGAAATCATTTATTTGCAAAGGAGAGAAATAAATTATACAGAGATGTCAGGGTTTTGTTTTGTTTTGTTTTTTAAAGAGCCAATTACAGCACCTCTTAGCACAAAAGAAACTGGGAAGCAGCAGAAATGAACAGAATTAATCATAGATGCATTTGACCACTATGGTTATAATGAATATTTGAACACTCTTTTAAGGGGTGTTGAAGGAAGAAAAACAAACAAACAAAAAAGTGATATTCTAAAAAGCCAGTTCTTGTAATGGAATTATTATTTCCTGCTCTGTAATTAATTTAAGACTGGAAAAGCCATTAAAAGCCACCTCACCATGTAAATACTTTGTTGGGGTATGACAACAATGGGATGAAGACATTTTTTCTAACTGTTCTCTCTAGTTCTGGATAACACAGATATGTATTTATTTATCCTAAACCAATAAGCACATGGACAGAAAGAAAATGTGCCAATAAGGAGAACATAAACTTCCTGCTTCTGACCAGAAACCCCACAGTAAACAGTAAATGAGTACCTGTTCCTCAGAGTTCTTGATTCAGGCCCTGCTGTTCTGGAATCAGGTTTCCTACAACACACCAGGGCCTATCAAGATATTTTGATTAGCAGAGGTGGAGCAGATAACAGCATCCCTGATTAGGATTGCCAGTTCAGGATTAATCCAGGCCCTGAGAATTGAGGTTGAAAACTTGGTACCTAGGGAAATCTCCTCATGGAAGGTAGACTCTGAACATGGGACAAGGGTGATACTGAAAGGGCCAGCTTCTAGTGTCATTAAGAATGCTGCTTTAGGCATCAATTATGGTTGCTCAAAGGATGCCATGGAAATCTACAACACCAGGTCTAACACATGAAGGAAATTCACGTGCTTATCAAGATAGCTCTTTTGCCCTCTCTGCCACCCCCACGAGGACCAGACAAGAGGTTCCATGTCCTAGAATCAGTGAATTCTAACCCTCAGCAAAAATCAATGTACCCAGAACTCACAGCTAAATTTTTCTAGCACACAACAGAAAATTCCACAAGTGCTTCTCCTCATCCCTGAGAGTAAATATAGTATAAAATGTTAAATAAATCACTACTCTGCCTCACTTTGGCTAACTGTAGAGCTGACACACATAGAGGCATGCCATGTTAATTGGACCTAATATGTCAGAATTGAACTAAGTTCTGAATCTGACACAAATAAGAAGTTTAGAATTACATGTTTATTTTTAAAAAGACTTCTAACCAAGAGCTGAAATCTCTATACATTTTGGATTCCTTATGTTTGAACAAATATGCTCCCAAGTGGCAAGCCTATGAATTTAAGGCAGTGACGATCCTTAATGGCTGAAATCTGCAGCTATACCTTTCTTCCATCACCTGGGACTCATTCATAGCAACATTAAGCAAAGATGAATTGCAAGAATTTCCTCCTACTCTCTAGTTAGAAATCTATGCAGAACTGCACACATAAATTCACACACAGCATATATATTTGCTACTCAAAATTCCATGAATATTACTTTTCACTGTATTGCTTTTCCTATTTTGACTCCAGGAATAAAATGCAATGAACCTTTTCATGGATCTGGAAATACTGGGCTCCAAAATCTTGTGGTGAGTTGGTAAATGAAGTCAAGAAGGCTACTTGTCTGCAGCTGAACTGAAAGGGCACTGGTTTAATCCAGTACTAGATTCATAGACATGATCACAGGTGCAACCCTTTGCCAATGCTGGAAATCCACTACAGCAACTTTGGCAGGTGGCCATCCAGCTTTAGCTTTAAAACTTCTGACGAAGGAAAACCTACTACTTCCAAGGCAATGGCCAAGATTTTGCATCTGTACAGGGGCAGTTTAATACTCTGCCCATGCAGTTGCATTGGACTATCTTCTGGTCTTGTGGGAGCACGTGCTCCAGAGAAATATAGTGGTTGCAGGAGGGATGGAGTCTCTGAGTAGCATCTGACTGAAGTTCTGCACCAGACAATAAAAGGAAGTCTGGCTTTCCTAGGTGCATGGAGAGCTGCAAAAGCAACATCTCCTTTGATTGCCTTGTTGCAAAACTGGAACCAGCTGATGCTTAAACACCCTGCCCTTCCCCAACATTTCATGGCTGTGGGGCATACATTCCCTCACTGGGATGCTGAATTTCAAGAGGAAGGTGATTAAAAGGAGTATTGAATACCTCTCCCTCTCCCTGCTTACACACACACCTGCAAAGTGTTGTCTGCTGGTGTAACTTCAGTGTATTTCTGCTCCATTGCCAAATGGCTCATTATTTTACTTGTTATGGTTTTCCTGTGCCTTCAAGTAATTTCTGATTTATGGAGACCCTAAGGTAAACCTTTCATAGTGTTTTCTTGGCAAAATTTGTTCAGAGGAGTATGCCTTTGCCTTCCTCTGAGGCTGAGAGAAAGTGATTTACCTAAGATCACCCCTCAGTGAGTCAAACCCTGGTCTCCAGTGTCATAACACTCAAACCACTACACCAACCTGGAGCCCTATTATGTTACTACAGTACTTAACCTAAATCATTTTTTTTCTTGTAAGTGTGAAGACATTAGCAAGGTCTTATCCTCTGGTGGAAAAAACAACAACAACCCAAATTTCTTTCTTCATCTACAGCCCTTCAGGTATTTGAAGATAACTATCAGCCTTTGGACTGATATCAATATCTTTCTTACACTTCAGTGCTCAGAGCTGGACACTGTACTCCAGAATCAACTAGTACTTTTATTTTCATGATCTGCATTCTGTAATCTATCAATGAAACATATAATTTATTAGCATTTTCAGACTCCACAATGTATTGCTCCTTGAGATGTGATTCATTCATTGTATTTGAGTACTATGAATTAATTGTACACTGTTTCATTGACAAGTCAGATTTTCCCTGTCTTCTCTTAGATGAAAAGAAGTTCTGCTATAGGACTGAATTATTAACCTTGCCTAGCCAGTCTGTCTATTGTTAAAAAATCAGTTGTGTTACACAATTTTGGTGTCAAGTCTCGATCTAGCAAAGTTCAGTCCTATCCTGAACAGGCAGGATATTCTTCTTATTCAAGAAACAAAATAAAACAAAATCAGATGAGACCACGTAGGAATATTTAGTATCTACATCAAGCAGAGTACAACATAGCCAGTGTCATATGAGGGTTTTGTAATAAGCAGGAGAAAAATGCTCAAGATACTCTGCTGGTGTAACTTCAATGGTAAAAAAGGAAGAATTTACATTTATTGTTTCAGCAAATCCACCTTAGATAGGAAAGAGATAAAAAAAGAATACCTGAATTTCAGTAGAAGAAACCTGAAAACTGGCTCTCATGAGTAAGGTATCCTGAGGCAGAAGCTTCATAGTTGCTCCCTTCTGAACAAAGGGAGACAAAGGACTAACTAACTTTTGGAAGAAGGGAGAAATTACCTCTGCAGGCAGGCAGGGGGAAAAGGCTTGAGTACATAGATCAAAGAAAGAAACAGATAGATGAAACAAAAGGACAGGCATACTTTCCAGAGTTCCTTTTCACCAATTACTCTGAATAAGCATTGATGCCTCTTTGCTTCCAACAGTCTAACCACAGGCATGTCCTTAGGTCTGTTTCTAAATGGATGCAAGGATTTCGTTTATTTGCATTGGATTCCCAGTTGGATCATGGGTCCACCTTTAGGGAAAACTTGTTGTTGTGTGCCTTCAAATCATTTCTGAATCACGTCAACCCTATTACAGGGATTTCTTGGCAAGAATTGTTCAGAGGGAGTTGCCTTTGCCTTCTTCTGAGGCTGAGAGTGTGTGACATGCCCAAAGTCACCCATTAGGTTTCCATGGTGAAGTGGGGCTCCCTCCCATAAGGGGAAAGAGGGATATAAATAAAATATTTCTGAACATGGTGTGGCCTGATTAGGTGGCGTACGCCTGAGCACCTGATGTTTTGGGAGAATTTTATTCCTACCATCCCCACGAATACACACAAAGTTCCAGAGGGATTCATCCCCAAAGCACAGGGGTAAGCATATGCCTCTACCTTGCAGCCATAGTCATTTTTTTTTAATGGACCAAAAAGTACATCTGCAGGACAGAGGAGACAAACTAGATACTACTATTGTCAAGTCTGGATAGTCATTAAAGCCACACAGAGTGAGTGAAAGAAGATATTTTGCAGGATATGAAACAGCTGTCCTTCAGTTGACTCCCCCATGGACTGCATCTATCGCTTACAAATTTCACAGATTGCATTTGTGATGTGTGTTACCCTGGGAAGTAAATCTAACCAGACAATATGAAAGGCTAAAATTCAGTCCAACTTCATTTCATCTGATTTTATAGGAGCTAAGTGAAATATTGCCACTAACTGGCAAAAAAGGTTTTCATCTGACCCTGTGATGGAAAAGTGATTCCAGAAACTTCAGAGAAATGGATACGATAAGCCTTGAATGGCTCAGATTCTCACTACAGTATTGTCAGCTTTTTGCAAACACTTTATCAAACACTTAATTACCATTCTGGAAGGTCATAATGTTACCCTGAAAATTGAGAGTATCTTGAGGACACCCAAACCAGGCTTCAAAAATTAAGGAACTAACTGAGCTACCCAGCAAAACTTACGAGAGATCAGGGCAAGGGATCTTCAACCCTATGTCTACCGGGTCAGAACTATGCCAGAGTCAGAGGAACGATCTAAATGATTTTATTAGAACAAAACTAACAGAGGGAGTCACATACATACGTTATCAAATATTATTGCAATCTTACAAGGGCTACAGAAATAAAGTTGGAAATAAGTGACCAAGTGGGAGAGAGGGCATACAGATCTTAGTTTAGACGTCCTGGGAGAAGGAGAGGATTAGCACGGGCTTGGTGTAAAGCACCAAGGGGAGGCTGGATCCCAGGCTGGAGGGATGGTAGCAGCGGGATCTCGCGGAGGAGTGGGGACACGAGTCATGTTTGGCTCTCAGCAGCGTCTGAGAGGCTTGTGTGGGAGGCTTCGGTAGCAGCGAAACAGGCCCTTCTGTCCAGTCTAGGAGGCTCTCCAAAGAGGATCCAAAAGTGGGGAGTTTTATAGCCAATTTCTGTCCTCAGGCCAGATATCGGCTAGCAAAGTATCGTTAATGGGTGATAAGTGCGGAATATAATGTTAGGCAAATATCATGACCCCTCCTCAGTATTGTTTCTTACTGGGAAATCCAGGTGCGTGATAGGTTTAACATTTCAAATTGATAGGCTTTGATTGTCTGGCTTTGCACAGTTCATCAACGTAGCTTGGGGCTGTGACAGTGTCCAGGAGTGAGTTTATTGTGTCTGCCTAGAGATACAAGACTCAGAACAATAGGTCAGTCTTTTAGCCTAAAGGACGTTGTCTACGTTCCCATACAGCAGAGTGAGATGGTATTGTTTTTAGGGATTTCCAATTCAAAACCAATTTTGTTTTTAACTGCAACTGACCTTTGCTAACCAATATCCAGGTTGGGGAAGCCAAGCCAATTTTAGGGGTCCTCTCTTGGGATTACTTTGGGGTGTAACAATATGTCAGGAAAAAATGGCATATGTCAAAACAGAGCTGACCCCACTCCTCCAAGCCTGGAGGAAAGAAAACCAACACACATTGCATCTTCAGGCTAAAGCAGAAAAACCTTTATTGCAGGCTGCATGCTTACAGAAGCAAGCAAACCCAGAAGAAGAAAAACAGAACAAAACAGAACCAGAACAGAAGCAGAAGCAGAATGAATACAGAGTGATCCCACCCTTTACATATTGTCTTTGGTAAATTGGCAGACGTCATGAGTGTCACACAGGAAGACTCAGTACAATTCCCGTGTGAACTGCTAGACGCTAAGCGCAGACTAAACAAACTACATATCAGCTAAGCTGTTTCTTCCCAGCACACATCTGCAGCTTGTGACCTTGTGTAACGCAGTTAATCAGTACACTCTGAGACTTCTCTGGCAGCCTGGATTTGACTGCCAGGCTCATCATTCTGTAACACAAAAAGCTTCTCTACTCTTCTGTTTCTTCAGTACTAGCAGGATAGTTACTGGATTTTGATGTTCTGAGCTTTTGAATATAGTGAGTTGAATCTGATAGGATGTCAGTCATGAAAGATTCTCCCCTCCTTGCATCTTTAATATGCTTTGGAATGGAAATTATATATGTATGACTAGAAGACCCAGTCTTGATTGGGAAAACAGGGGGAGCCTAAATTCCCCTTACCTATGTCAGAGTCTTAATCTGCTTCATAGCTCTGTCTGCATACAATTTACAGGTCCATAACACAATTATGAATGATTTATTTTTCTACAAAGGCCAAACTATCAACCATGCATAGGATTTGGAAGATGTTCCAATGGTCATGTACTCTAACTCTATCTCAGGGCAGGATGACACAACTGAAGCATACCTGACAGGTGGCCATGTAATTCCTGTTTTAGAAAACACCAACCAACCAACCAAAATAAAAAACTAAAAAACGTTTAATTTAAATTTGAGTCCATTTCTTTCAGTACTATATTCTGGAGCAGCAGAACAAGTTTTTTCCATCTTCTACATGACAGCCTTTCAAACATTGTTATGGCCCTGTACACCCCCCATGATTAACATGGTTTAATTGACAACATTATTTAATTGACACTATATTAATTGGCACTGAAGGTCAAGCTGGAAAGAGGAAGATTACTGACTGTAAACGTGAGATAGCAAGGCAGGTCAGCCACACCTACTCCTAGGCAACACTAAAGTTATTGTCAGGCTAATTTTGTGGCCACTCTCGAGACAATAGGCTTATGCTAAAGAGCCGGACATCTCAGAGAAGAAAGGAGAAATCCCTGCCAAACTGTGATTGTCTTAACCCTGACCCCTCACACCTGGATGCATCCTTGATTTGTCTTCTCAACCTGTACACAATACTGGGTTAATACAACTGCTATTACTTTTTTGTCACCTAAACACTAAGGCCATTAACTCTGTCCAGTCTTCATTGTTTATGTTGCAACTCCCATTGTCCACTTGTCTGGGACAGCAATTCACATCCATGCCCACAGGACATTTTTCAGGATAAGAACTCTCAATTTTGAGCAGATGAATGCAGTCTTTCAACTTCCTCAAGGCCATGCTGTTTGTTTGATTCCTTTTTTAAATCTTTTTTTAAAAATTTATATCAACTTCCCTTACCAAACAAAAAAAAATACATAGTAATACTACCCAACACTAGTCTATCATTAATAAAAAAAAAACACTAAAAATACACCTAATTAAAAAAATCAATTCCTACACTTACTGCAAACAGCTCATCAAATACTGATTATACTTAACCTTCCTTTAAAAAATTACATTTCATCCAGGTACTACATTGTTACCCTTATAATATCTTCAATATTTTGATAATGTTATGTAATTTCGACAAGTTTCATCTTGGAACCTCTAAAATAATATAATTAAATCTATGATACTCTCATAGAATCATAGAATCATAGAGTTGGAAGAGATCACAGGGGCCATCTAGTCCAACCCCTGCTATGCAGGAACACACATCCAAGCATTCCCAATAGATGGCAATCCAGCCTCTGCTTAAAAACCTCCAAAGAAGAAGACTCCACCAAACTCCGAGGCAGCATATTCAACAGCTCTGACCATCAGGAAGTTCTTCCTGAGGTTTAGGTAGAATCCCCTTTCCTGCAGCTTGAATCCATTGCTCATTGTCCTAGTCTCTGGAGCAGCAGAAAACAAGCCTGCTCCCTCTTTGACATGACATCCCTTCAAATATTTAAACCTGGCTATCATGTCCCCTCTTAACCTTCTCTTCTGCAGACTAAACATACCCAGCCCCAAAAGCTGCTCCTCATAGGCCATGGCTTCCAGACCCTTCACCACTGTGGTCACTCTCCCCTGGACATGCTCCCTTGTTAATGCCCTTCTTGAACTGAGGTCCACAGAACTAGACACATTATTTCAAATGAGGTCTAACCAAAGCCCCTACCTCGATCTAGACACCACACTCCTATTGATGAAACCAAGAATCACATTGGCTGCTGCATCACACTGCTGATTCATGTTCACCTTGTGATCTACCAAAATTCCTAAATCCCTTTCACACATACTGTTATCCAGCCATGTGTCCCTCATCCTATATTTGTGCATTCTATTTTTTCTGCCTATGTACAAGACCTTACGTTTATCTCTGTTGAAATTCATTTTGTTAGCTTTGGCCTAGCTCTCCAATCTGTCAAGGTCATTTTGAATTTTGATCCTGTCCTCTGGTATATTAGCAACCCCTCCCAATTTGGTGTCATCTGCAAATTTGATCAGCATGCCCTCCACTCCTTCATCCAAGTCATTGATGAAGATGTTGAATAGCACTGGGCCCAAGACAGAACCTTTATGGCACCCCACTAGTCACTTCTCTCTAGGATGAAAAGCAGCCATTGGTGAGCACCCTTTGGGTTTGTTTGGTCAACCAATTACAAATCCATCTAATAGTAGCCCTGTCCAGCCCACATTTTACCAGCTTCTTTGCAAGATTGCCATGGGAAACTTTGTCAAAGCCCTTACTAAAATCCAGATATGCTACATCTAGAGAATTCCCTTCATCTATCAAGCTCGTAACCCTATCATAAAAAGAAATAAGATTAGTCTGGCATGGCTTATTTCTGAGAAATCCATGTTGACTTTTAGTGATTATGGCATTGCTTTCTAAGTAATTACAAACTGACTGTTTAATGATCTGCTCTAGGATCTTTCCTGGTATTGATGTCAGGCAATAATTATTTAGGGGACAAGATTTGCCCTCCTCCAGTCTGCTGGGACTTTTCTTGTTCTCCAAGAGTTTTCAAAGATTATTGCATGTGGTTCTGAAATGACTTCTGCCAGTTCTTTTAATATCCTTTGGTGTAATTCATCTGACCCTGAAGAGTTGAATTCATCTAGTTTAGCCAGGTATTCCTGTACTACTTCTCTATCTGTTCTGTTCTAAATTAAGCCCCCTTCCTCACCTGCTCCCCACCCCCCCCAAGTTGAGTACTTCTATCCTTTTGGAGGAAAACTGAGGCAAAATAATTCTTACTTAACAATATTACAAATTCTTAGGTCTTCTAACATTAATCTTCTGTTATATATTCTAACTCTAAAATTAATTGAAAATCTTTTAATCAAAATCAGCTTGAATCTCTAATGAAACCATGCGATAACACTGACTAAAAACAGTAATGATCAAAAATAATCTAATATTAAGTAATGTCTTATTCATGCTATATGGAACTAAATCATATTATTAATATCTTAAAAACCTATCATCATCAATTCAGCCTCTGTTTCATTTAAATAGTCAAGGAAAGGTTTCCATTCAATTAAGAAATTCTCATTCATTTGACCCTTTAATCTAGTTGTTATTTTATCCATTTCTGCTATATCAGCCAATCTAAAAAGCCGTTCATATATTGATGGAATTTCCAACTTTTTCCAATATTTTGCATACAATAATCTAGCTGCAAGTAACCTATATTGTATTATATCCTGGTGATTTTTCTTGATGTTAGTATCTTCATCCCAAATGCCTAACACAAGTAATTCTGTTTTTGTTTTTGTTTTAAGAATTGGGCTTTTCAAATGTTTTAAATTCTATTACTCCAGAATTGTTTAGCCTTGTCACAAGTCCACCACATATGAAAAAAAGGATCCAATATGATCTTGACATCTCCAAGTATTTTCCATGTTTTTATACATCTTAGCTAATTTTTCTGGTGTCAGATACCAATGGAACAGCATTTTATAGTAATTTTCTCTAAAATCATAGCAGAAGACATTTTTTATTTCTTTCCTCCATAACTTTTCCCATTGATTCATATGAATGTTATATTCAAAAAATTTTCACTCAGTTAATCCTATATTCTTTAACTTGTTCTTCCTCCATTTCAAATTATAATAATAATTTATGTATCTTTGCCATTAAATGATTCCCCTTTGCACATAACAATAATTCAAAATCTGATTTATTTATTTCAAAGTCTTTGTTCTTCTTATCTTCCTTAAATCTTAAGAAAAATTGTCTCTGTGTAAGCCACTGAATATTTAGGCCTTCTTCTTGTAATTGTTGTAATGATTTCATTATGTAATCTGCCTCAGTCTTTATCAACAAATCAGAATAAGTTATCCAACATTGATCTGTTCTCATTTCTGTTCTATAAAAAGCTTCTTGTTTGATTCTTGAATGAGAAATGTTCTTAGGTTCCTCTTTAAGCCAGGTTGCTGCTTTTCTTACTGCTCTCCAGACCAGTAAATATCACCTCAACCCCTAAAAGTCACCTATTCACATTTTCCTCCCTTCACTTTCACTTATCTCTTTCATGAATGTGTGGGTGTTTGGATCTTTTGTGTGCTCATGAGAATTTCTTTCAATAAAAACACATTTTATTTTACATTTGGAATCTCTGACTGGTTCTTTCACTGCAAGGACCCTGTAACAGAGGTGGTAGGTCTTGTTAAGTCACCCTCTTCTTACAGGCCTCCTATTTTCGAGCTAATGACTTCCCCATTGTCACATGGAGGTACTGGCATCACAGGTGGACCCCTGAGTCACCCACATTTTGAGGTAACAAGATCTAAAGATGGTTAATCATCTTTCAATCTTCTGTTCTCCAGGCTAAACATTTCTCTCAACCTTTTTCACAGGACTTGCTTCTAGATCTTGTTGCCATCTTGGTCACCCTCCTCTTGAAACATTCCATATTCTCAAAGGCTTTTTAAAAAGAACTGGATGTGACATTCCAAGAGAGGCATGACCAAATCAAAATAGAGTGGAACTATTTTTTCAATTGAGATTACTGTTCTGTTGATGCAGCATACATTTGCAATACCTTCTTTCTGTTGCACTACACTGTTGACTTGTGGTCAGCTATGTGGTCTGGATTGTTTTGAGACACACTGCTGTCACCACCTCCCACTCATCTTGTAGTTTTTCATCTGATTCTCCCTGTCTAAATCTTATCCCTGTTCAAATTATTTTCCTTAAGTACAATTCAGCTCTCCAATCTCTGTGTGTGCATGTGTGTGTCTTCATGTCACCTCTCAACAGGTGACTCCATGAATTTCATAGCTTTTTTTGTAGGTAAAGAAGACTCAGAATGGTTTTGCAAGTCCCTTCCTTTGAAACAATACCCAATATTCATTGTTGTACTCTCATCCAAGTACCAACCAGGGCCAACCAACATTCAATATATTTATTGTAGACCAAAAGTTGCAGATTGAGATCTAGGCTACATCCAGACTGATTAAAAACATCAGAAAACCACAGTTTTTACTCCTCTTCTTTCTCATTTATTTATTGGAGATCCATATATGTTTTCTCTTTTATCCTAGAATATTTTCTGTTTGCTCCTGGTACGATTGGAAACTTTTTATACCAGCTTCCCAGGTTGGGTTTATTTTAACCCAGTATAAAATTGGAAAGAACAGGAATAAAATCTGAGGCTTTTTGATCTGTCTGGATGCACCCTTAGATGAACAACTGGAGTGGTAAACCCACTGGGGGGTCTTCTCCCCCCATCTCTCTTCCTCTTCCTCTCTCGCCATTGGCTCTGTATAAGTCTGAAAGCATATTTCTCATTTTGTGAATATTTTTCTAATTTTTTTTAAATATCTATTTTTTGTAATTTGGTATACATTTTTCTAATGTGTTCATTTCCCCACACATTTTGTAACATGTGCATTTTCCCACCAATATAATGTTTGTGCACAGTTTTACAAATGTACATATGCTCTTGTGTGCACATTTCCAAAGTGCATCACAAGCCCTGAAAGTGTTTAGTTTTCCATGACAAGACGGCCATTCTATTGTTAGTTTTGGGAGGTCTGAAACTGATCATTGTGTACAAATATCTGAAAAATCTGCAAAATACCTTTTCCAACCTTACTCAAACCTTATTCATAGAATCATAGAAATGTAGAGTTGGAAGAGACCACATAGGCCATCCAGTCCAACCCCCTGCCATGCAGGAACACCCTCAAAGCACTCCTGACAGATGGCCATCCAGCCTCTGCTTAAAAACCTCCAAAGAAGGAGATTCCACCACACTCCGAGGCAGCACATTCCACTGCCGGACAGCCCTGACCGTCAGGAAGTTCTTCCTGAGGTTCAGGTGGAATCTTCATTCCTGCAGCTTGAATCCATTGCTCCTTGTCCTGGTCTCTGGAGCAGCGGTAAACAAGCCCTCTCCCTCCTCTATACGGCATCCCTTCAGATATTTAAACATGGCTATCATGTCCCCTCTTAATCTCTTCTGCAGACTAAACATACCCAGCTCTCTAAGTCTATCCTCATAGGGCATGGCTTTCAAGCCCCTCACTATTTTGGTCGCCCTCCTCTGGACTTGCTCCAGCTTGACCAGGTCCTTCTTGAATTGAGGTGCCCAGAACTGGACACAGTATTCAAGATGAGGTCTAACCTTAGGTTAACTATAAAGGAATTTCCTTTGGTAATTTCTTCTTATTTTAAGTACAAGGTGAAATTTCTACTGGGAGACCAGATAAGAAAGATAAGCACATTTCAGGTTACATTTAGAAGGGCACCATGATCATATCATTTTTTTACCCAGAGATACAGGAAATCCATCTGAACATCTCAAGAACATAAAATATTAGGAAGTAAAAGTGAAACACCTTGAAGGAGGGAGGGAGGGAGGAGAAAATAATGACAAGAAGGAAAATGTTTGTTAACATTTTCATTGTAGCATCTGCCTTGTGATACTGGCGAGGCCTCCAGTGCAAAAGAAGCCAAGTGTGAACCTTCAATGCTAACAAGGAACATAGAGATGAATATAGCACCAGCAAAGTATGTGTGGAATGCCACCACCGTCTTTATGTGTTTACAAGTCCTCCAATTAGAAAAATGACAACCTGGTGGCAATGTATCTATGCTTTTTATGCTATGCATAAGAAAAAAAATGCAATGAGAATAATGCCTCTTAGTATATGCCAAAGGGCGTTTCCTCCCTAGAAAACAATCACAACTAGTTCCAGAGAATAGCTTCACCACTTATCTCCAGAGTTTGAGATGGTTTGCTTTTAGGAGTCAGCTGTGACTGTCACTTAACTCCTCCTTTCCCAAACTGTACCCATCCCACATGGTTACAGCAGAGGGGGAGGTGGGTCATTATAATTGGGACTAATTGCCACTTGGTTTTCCATTTCCCATAATTATTAGCAGCTGTTCTACCTGGTTGCAGCCAAGAGACAGTTGAAATAACACAGTCTGCATCAGATAGGACCAACTGTCATTTGGGCTCTTTTTCTGCCCAAAGTATCAGCTCCTGGCTCTTATGTACAAAGTTTGGTTACATGATTTTGCTTGATTTAATTTTGTTTCCCATACACTAACAGCTTTACCATCATATCTTTCAAGGCATATGTTTAGTGTCTGGGTATAAGCAGTTTTTAATTCTTTGTATTACACTTAGAAATATATTGGATGTCTATCGCTGTTATTGTTGTTGCTTAGGATCACAAAGCAGTGGGGATCTGCACATATTTCCTAACAACTTTGCCAGTATTGTAAGTACCATTGCACTAGGATATGTTTAAAAAATTGGGAAGGGCCTTAGATGATATTTTCCAGATTCAACTGAAATATATCCCCTTTCTTAATTTGTAAAATTATATTTATGGGTGAACTATGATCCAGCTCACTGGTGTGCAGGTTTTGAAAATAATTGCAGAAGTACAATAGCAAAATAATTCTTTTCTACATAGCAGTGCATGGTTATTAGACAGCAAATAGAAAATGATGAAAAGATAAAGAACAATTATGTTTCACTTGCTTCTGTCTCTAAAACCCAATGTTCATCATATCTAGAAACATACAGGTATAGTAGGGTTTCCTTCAGTAATTAGAATTTTTACAAAGAGGCTTTAGGCTCTCATTGAAAATAAACCATTACTGACTGCCTATGCAGTGTAATCAGGAGACTACTGGCATTTGAAGTTGTGGTTGAGATGGGGGATTGTTCAGAAATAATGATTAATTTAAGAACTAGTTTAAAATTACTCTCAAGATACAATGAATGAATAATGGACTTCCATCAATACATAATAGAGATGCGTTGAATTTTCTGCATCACATTCAAACCAAAGAAAGAAGATGACCTCAAAAACTATCATGCAGTAGGAAAAGGAAAAAGCAAACACCAATTTGCTGTGACAAAGCTTTAGACTGGGGTTACTTTGAGTCTAAGTGGATGAGAATGTTAAAATAAGAATTTTTAAAAAAGTTTTTTGTTAATTTTTGTATATCAAGCAGAATACTGAAGGTCGAGCAGTACAAACCAGGAGGGAAATCAAACAAACATGAAGGACAAAAATGCACACTAATAAACTAGACCCAGATATATAACCCAGTCTATAGAACCTCTGTTGCCTTTGTGTACCATTTAGGGTGATTTTATGTCATACATATGCAGTTATATTTCTCTGGCCTGTGGTTATTTGGCTTTGTGGGGAGTCACAAGCAGGTAGGACTAGTTAATAAATATGAGTCATTTCAGGATGGGAACAGTAGCTTTTCATATCCCCCTTAACAAGAGGCAAAAAGACTCAAAAGCCATTTCCACACGGGGTTTTTTAAATGGAGCAGAGCGTCCTCCAGGGAGGACGTCTGCATCTGGCACCGGACTGGGTTGGACCTACTGAACGTAAATCCGCAGTCCAGCCCACTACCGAACAACCCCAAGTGGTCATCCAGTGTGCTTTTGAAAGACTGCTAAAAACAGGTCCTTCAAAAGCACGGAGCGTGCCACTGTGAGCCTGCTCCCATATGCAGATTCTCAGGCTCGCATTGGTGCGATCCTGCAATCTGCTGGGGGCAGGCTTTAGGCTGGCGAGCTTCAGCAGTTGGTCGAGACCCTTGACCAACCGGAAGCCGTCATTTTTGTCCCTGAAGCAGTGCAGAGTGGTGGCCACGGACTGCTCTGAAGAAGTGTGGACCAGACTGGGGAGCCCAAAAGTAGCATCACGGGGCGATTCCCTCACCCTGTGCGGAAATGGCCAAAGAGTGCCACTTAACACTAGAGCATAGCATTACAGCATGCATTGTAACACCTGGACTTTGTAATGAAGGGATATGTTTATAATTTGGCCCAAAAGAACATGTAAGCTACTCAACAGCCTGCTTTGAAGAATTTGCCCACCAGTTCATAGATAAAATTGCTTGGATTCACTCTGACTTGGATTCCAAAGTTGAAGCAGATCTAGTAGATGTAATCTTTACCCCCACTTGTCCAGTGTTGATGGATACTTTTCCATTTGGGCAGCCCAAGAATGTCAACAGGATCCTTGGAGAGGCAAGAGCCGCCACATATGAACTAGACCATTGTCCTTTCTGATTTATTAAACAGGCCAGAGGAAGATTGGCTAAGGGGAATGATTAATACCTGTTTACAACAAGGCAGGGTCCCAACATCCCTGAAGGAGGTTTACTAAAATCTCTTATGACAAAACCTTCCCTGGATCCTACTATACTGGATAACTATAGGACAGTTTCAAACATTCCATTTTTAGACAAGTTACTAGTGTGTGTGGTGGCTTCTCATATCCAGAGATTTCTGGATGAGGCAGAGTATCTAGATCCATTTCAATCTGGCTGCAGGACTAGTTATTGGACTGACACAGAATTGGTCACCTTGGTGGATGACCTATGCAGGTAGTTGGACACTGGGAGTTTGTTTCTGTTGAGTTTGCTGGATCTCTCAGTGGCTTTTGATACCATCAACTATGGTATCCTTCTGAGTTGCCTCTCTGAGATGGAGTTGAAGTACTGTTCTACAGTGGCTATATTCTTTCCTGCAAGGGCACTCTCAGAGGGTGTGCTAAGGGATTCCTACTCAACTCCTCAGCCATTGGCCTGTCAAGTCCCTCAAAGTTCTGTCTTGTCCCTTATGCTATTTAACATATACATGAAACCACTGGGAGAGGTCCTCTGAAGTTTTGGAGTCAGATGTCTGATGATAGTGTGTTGATAACACCCAGCTCTATTACTCCTTTCGACCTAATTCAAAGGAAGTTGTTCCTGAGGTAAACCAATGCCAGGCAGCTGTAATGGACTGGATGAGGACAAACAAACTTAGGCTTAATTCAGACAAAACAGAGGTACTCTGAGTCAGTGGAAAAACAGATCTCGGAATAGGGTTTCAGCCTGTGTTAGATGGGATTACACCCCGCCCCTGAAAATGCAGATTGACAGTTTGGGGTTGGGGAGCCAAAAACAAGGCCTTGCTTTTTCTTTGCTCAGACTGGAATGGCAGCTCCCCCCGCCCACTGCCCAGCCTGCCAAAGTGCCTTGCCACTTTGTATCACAGCTCTGGCTCTCCCGAAAAACACTACCTTTGTATAACCAGGGTAAAGCCTTTTAGTTATTAGTAAAATCCCCTTTAAAGATTGTTGGTAGTGTGGTTCTGAATGGTGATAATCACTAAGAATCATTCATCTGAGACCAGTCTTATAAGAAGTGTAGTATAATCTTTATGAAACAGCAAACAGAATAACATATTGGTTTTGTATTTATGTCTAAGTTCCAACAGATCTTCAGAGATTTAAACAGTTTCTTAACTCTACAACAGCATAAAGGCATAGGCCTTGCCACTTCCTCCCACGCAATCCTCTAGCTTCCCTCTTTGCCAAGGGTTATGTTCCCAAATCTAGGCCAAGATCTCTGACCCTATTTAATAGTAGTTAATTTCTCCTCTGTCCCTTCTCTAGGCTTTCCCTGAGAAAAACACCTCCACTGTATGAGAACTCTGGCTGAAGGATTCACTCTTTGCCTTGATCTGTGAAAGTCTGACTCTTCTGGGAAATTCTCTCAAACAATCCAGTGTGGCTCCTATAGATACATTTCCACTCAGGCCTTCGCCCCTCTTTCCCCAGTAAAGAGCTCGGTTTTCCTCCGGAGTGCCTATTTTGGTTGCCTAGCAACCTTTAAAATAGATTAAGGAATTGCAGGGCAAAAGCAATCCTTCAAAAAAACCTCCTAAAAGAGCTAGAGGTACAATTCAATTTCAAGAGAAGAATAGACCATGTGACAGGAAGTTCAAGAAAAAAACTACATCAAACAATAACTGTCTGTCTTCCTGTCATCTATCTAAGTAACAAAAAATTGCAATCTAATTCATTCTTGAGCTTTTTAGCCTGGCTAGGTCCAGAAAACATTTGGGACTAAAATGTTAGAGTCAGAGTTAACTCTAAATGGAAGTTTAGGTTATTTTTATTAAAACAGTGTCATGCCCTGGATAACTCACAATCCACAAACTCAGTTTGAGGTGGACAGTAATGTTTATTTGTAGCAAAGCAAACAACACAGTAAACCTCTTCCATAGTTGCTGAGACTAAAGCATACATGGAGTTCACAGGTTTTATACCTACACACATAAATTTTAGGCGCACAAATCTGCGATTCAAGAGGATCATAAATTTAACAATCACCCACATCTTTAGACATTTCCCAGACTTGCTGTTCTCCTTTCGTATTTCCTGCCCCTTATCTTAGACACTTCAAGTTCCCAAAACACCTCTTGGTACTTCTGTTTTTGCCTACTCTGCTGCACCAAAGTGTGAGTACTCAGGGTTCCAACCACAATGCTGTTACCCGAAAACATAGGAGCCACAAAGACATCCTCACAATGTCAATACCTCCTTGTGAAAGTAGGGGATGAATTAGCTCAAAGTTTAGGAGGCTTGTGAGAGGGGGGCAAATTAATGAGACCTTCCCTACCTATGTCTATGGGCTCATGCAGGAAAAACAGCAGCCAAAAAATAAAATGTAAGCTGAAATGTGTTTTTACTGAAATAAATTCACTCACACATGCAACCGTTCAAGCACACACACGATCACACAAGGACTAGCTAAAGAGAAGGGAGCAAAGTGTTAGGGGTTCAAACAATAAATTACCGTGTCCAGAGAGAAGAAGAGAAAAGCAGTGGCATGACTTAGCTTAAGAACCTAAGGACAGCTCTCAGTCAGGAGATGGACAGAGTGGTAATCAGATCTGTGAGAGACTGCACTGGACAGCCTGGAATCAGGGGTAATTGTACCCAAAAATAATCTGTGGCACTGGAAGATACATGCAGTTCCAGGTGCAGAACAATGGGAGTTGCAATGCATACAATGGACTATCAACCCACTGATGTTTGCAGTGTTTGGGTGACAAAGGCATGCTACATGTTGTAATAGCTGTTTATTGTGGGTGCTATAAAGAAAGTGGGTGCACAGAGGATAGGTATAAGTTAATCAGCGTCCTGGTGGCCTTCCAGCTATTGTGTTCTCTGGGAAAACTCCAGCTTCTACTTAAGCTTATTATCCACAGGAACAGCATTTGTTTCCTTGAAAAATGACCTAGTCTTACCTGGAAGGTGTCTTAGGCTGATCTGCCTTTCTTTCTCACATTTACAGTCAGAATTCTCCCTTGGTTGGTTTGACCTCCCAGTCACCTTCAAGTTTGATTTTGATATCAGAGCAAATTAATGTGTGTTGCCAGTTAAACATGATGCCAATTGGACATGGTGCCCATCCAGACCACACCAATGTCAGACCCACACACAGGGCCTTTACAATGTCAGTACTTCCACTGAGAATTAAGGGGATTAATTAGCTCAAAATTAGGAGGCCTGCAAGAGAGGGATAACTTAATGGGATCTTTCCACCAATTTTTATGGGATCATGCAGGAAAGAACCAGCCAGAGAATCCAAGATGAAAACTAAAATGTGTTTTATTGAGAGATTCACACACAAAGATCCAAATATTCACACACCTACACAAGGACTAACTGAAGGAAAAGGGAGGAAAGTTGTGGATAGATAAATTTTAGGGTTCAGGTTATAATTACAGATCCAGAGAGAAGTTAAGAAAAGTAGTGATGTGGTTTAGATATAAGATCTTAGATCTAAGGACAGTTCTTATTCAGGAATCAAGGCAAGAGCACGGCATTCAGCAAATCAAGAGACTACACTGAACCACTGAAGACTCAGGGTTTTATACCCAAAAATTACCCTGCAGATGTGAACTGCTCTCCCAGCCAAGTGAACAGTGGGAGTTGCAACATAGACAATGAGGTCCAGATGGTACTAATGGTCTTAGTGTGTAGGTGACAAAGGGGCAATGGCTGTTGTAATAGCTCTATATGATGTAGAGTTTGGGAAGATAAGGCAGGGAAATATCCAGATGTGAGGGAACAGGGTCAAAACAATCACAGTTTAGTAGGATTTTTCCCTTTCTGCACAGAGATGTCCAGCTTTCAGATAAGCCTATTGTCTCTAGAGTTGCCTTGTAATCTGCCTGAGAGTGACTTCGGTTTCGCCTATGAGGGGGTGTGGCCAACTTGCCTTGCAATCTCACGTTTACATTCAGTAATTTTCCTCTGTCTGGCTTGACCTTCTAGTCACCTCAGATGCCGTTTTATATCAGTGCCAACTAATGTAGTGCAAATTAAATAATATTTGCCAATCAAACCATATCAATCTGGAAGCAGAGGTTATAGGGTCTTGACAGCTCTGATCTTCTCCCCCACACAAGATACATTGTAGTAATGGGCAATAAAACAATTAACTATTTGATATATTGTAATACACAAGCAAGCTTCAAACAGACACATTGTTGCAATCAACAATTAACACTCAATACTTTGTAACACTCTGACTAAACTCTAGCATTGCCCCTACAGCAACTACCATACACTATTTCAATATACATCCAGCAGATCCACTTATGACAGGAGCTACAGCCGTTCTGACAAATAACTTCCTAACGATATAATGTGAATCATCTGTTTGGACTAGCAGAACAGTCTGTTTTCAGCAGAGATGTTGCTGGTTCTGTTGCTGTTTTCATAATCTTTATGTTGTTGTATGTGGGGTTTCCATAGATGACTTCACTTAAATAAATTGTGTTTAGAAGAAAGAGCAAAAGAAGAATGTTTGGTGCATACAAGCCTGATGTAATGACTCTGAATTATGAATCCTTGAAAACAAATGGTTCTCAGAAGGAAAAAAAACGACTTCCCAATCCATCCTAGGTAGATCCACTTGGATTCTGTACCTACTCTCTCCCCCAACAACCTCTGAGGATGTATCTTTACCTATGGGTTTTGAGGAATGGGCTATTGACTTCTTAGAAGGGGAGGGGGGAAATCTCAGCAGACATTCCAAAAGCTATCAAATGCTGCCACCTAGATGGAGCCAATAGCTGCTCCAAAATAATATTGGCCATTATAGCAGAAGAGAGGGCTTCGGCCTTGCCTCTTCAGACCTCTAATGCTCCTGTAGTTGCACCAAGCTTAAGGCAAACTGTTTCTTTTAGATGCTAGTCTGCTCCCAACAGTACTGAACCTCTTATCCTTCCATTCTGACCCAATACTCTTGCTGCTGTCCAGGGTCCTGAACTTAATCATGTTGTTAGGTCATGAGCTTGCAGCAGTGGTGATCTTTATGGTTAGGAACTATGATTTAGGGAATGGTCTGTAATTCAGTGGTATAACAGATGTTATGCATCTAGAAGGTGTAATGAAATAGCTTTAGAAGCAAGGCTGAAGATTCACTATAGGAGTGAATAATGTTCTACACAGATACAAATCAGTAAACACAGTGATCTTATATAAAGCAGGTTCCTGTATATTTAAAGGGGGGCTGCTCTCCTCAAATATCCTCAATCTCTGTTCTAGATGTTCAGCCTTCAGTTTTAAAAGTTTTTTTCAAGCTTCCTCCTTCCTTTAAAGTAAATCATTAAAAATAGATCATTTCCATCATTATGGAAATAGAAGAAAGCATGCAGGCAGTGCACTGTTCTACTGATCATATGTAACTGAGGCCAATGAACAGTAGACACATTAGAATATCTGATTTATGTCCAGAATGTTTTCCAATGACTCCTTGCCTTCTTAGATTCACCTGCATAAAATGTCTATATTCCTGGCTGAGTGACATTTACTTACTCAGTTTGTGGGGTTGACGACTAGTCACAGAAGACTTAATCAGTATCCCACATGAACTAAATGGCATTCTAGAACATATCTATGACTCCTTTGTAATATTCAGGAATTTCACAGAAGCTGCTGTTGCTGCAGTTTAGGCCTACCTGGAGATAGCACCCGATATCACTTTGATATCATAATTCGGCCTTACCATACCACCCCTCTCCATCTGTTTGTGAGGTCCCCGGACAAGCACAAAACTAGGCTCGGCCATCAAACGCTGCAATATTCCAAGGCAATACAGGCAGGCCAGAAATAGCCAGATCCTCGCTTTAAGAGACCTCTCTGCAAACACCCTTATTATGTATGCATGCTGTTTACAAAGGACTCTTTACCCTGAGCAGGTAACTTGGCAAGCTAGAAGCTTAAAGGCCAAGCACTGAGCATTTGCATACAGTCTACCTCTTTGTCAATTCGGACTTAACTCAATCATGCTAAATTGTGGCCTTTCTGAAACATTGTCTCGCACCCAAAACTCATTGTTGTCCCCGAGTAAGGCATAGCCTGCACTCACACCTCTCCCTATAAAAAACCCTGATTCTGAGACTTTCCTCGGATCGCTCTGGACTTCTATCCAGCCTTGCTGCTACTTTGTTTGGCGAGCTGTCCCCTCAGTCCCATATACTGAGACTCCAGACCAACGAACTCAAGCTTCAGGACAGGTATCGTATCACCCAATTCAGCAATCCTTCACAAAATCCCTCGATACCACTCCAACCTTTATTTTCCTTAGTTATCTGTGTGCACGTGTTGCTTACATAGTGTGCCTGTATTTAATAAAGATCATTCATTATTTTCAAACCAGTCTGCTTCTTGACTTGGCCTGACCCCGTAAACATTGGGTTACAAGTTCCTGCTAAGTTACCCTGCCTCTCATAATGTGAAAGCAGTGCTCTGAGCTAATTTTCCCACATTTTGGTGTCCCTCCTGGGACCCCCAGTAAACAGGGTAACACTGCACAAGATACCAAAGTAGACACACGGTTGTTGCTGCTGCTGCTGCTACTACTATTCCCACAATTCTACATAAGTGGCCAAGAGGTTAACGAACTAACCATCATTTAGCATTATGAGGACATTTCTTGTTTTCCCCATACTTGTGAGTCTACTCACCTCCTTCAGTCTAGCTAATAAGAAGTGAGCAGAAATTCTGCCTCTGTATAAGATCAGCCTCAGATCAATGTACTATCTGAGTCTTAAACTTAAACTATGGTTATTTTTATCTAGGTTTAATGAAAAGAACCCAGCTTTACAGACTGTAGTTTGAAATTGGCTTGCTTACATGGAACCAGATCCAAGTAATCTTGCAAGCTGTGGTCAATCAAAACCCTTATGGCCATTCTGGAGAAAGAGACAAGAGTGTCTGAGCCTGACAGGATGCTGGATTTAGTCCCTTTCCGCATGTGGGGTGTGAATTCGGCAGAAATGGGACTCACCGGATTTTTCCTCCGTCCGGGCGAGTCCATTGCTCCGCAGTTCTCTTCTTCCAAAATGGCGGCTCCCAGTTGGTGGAGGCTCTCCACCAACTAGAGAAGCTCGCCAGCCAAAAGCCCACCCCCAGGAGATCTGCAGGCACGCACTTGCGCACACCTGCAAATCTGCTCCCGAGCACGGCTACGGACTCATGCGCTCTGTGCTTTTTAAAAACCTCTAAAAAGAGGCTTTTAAAAACCACACTGTGCGACCAGTTCCGGTCGTGAGAACCGGACTGGAGTATGGAACTACAAAAGTAGTCCGCGCCAGTCCACTCTACAGTGTAGACGATCTCCGTTAGAGGTCGTTCTACACCATTTTAAAAGCCCGGAGTGGAAATGGCCTTATTCTGATAATACCAAAGTATGGTTTAGCATTACAGCCAAAGCTATCCACAATGGTTTTAAGAAATAGAATGTATGAAACCACAAATGTGAATGAATCTCCTCATGGATATCCATTTCTCTAAAAGCAAAATGAGGTCCTAAGAAGTAACATCTTTGCCTCTGCTCTGAAAACAAGTACAGCACGCTGTGAGAATGCTATACAGTGAGAACTAGAGCTAGGTGGTTTTTAATATAATAGATCCATCTCAACTGTAAAAAGAGATTTGCAGAGATGTCATTGTTCTGACAGCATTTTCACAGAATCCAGCACAACTCATTCAATGATTGATTAATTGATTGTAATATATTTTTCCCCCTGGGAGTAAATATATTGGACAATGCATTTGCTGTATTTGATGTGAGAAATCTCAAAGATATATATACATATTATCAATAACTGGGATATTTATTTATGAAAATAACATGGAATACAGCAGAGTCTGTTCTGATATATGGTTCTTCCTGATATGAGGGAAATGACAAATGTACTTTTCAGTGCTTTGCCCAATGATATCCTATTTCAATAAATGCTTCATGCAGATATAGGATGCAGCCAGAATTCATAAATGAAGGAAAATCAACAAGAAAAAAAAAACCTTTTTTTTCCCCAAGTGCTGTGGATACTGTTTTGCCAATAGTCTTGTCCGAAGAGCTGGCATAGGAACTTTTCTTGAGCTGAGTCCTGGTGATCTTACACTCATTCAGAGTTAGCAGTGGTGGACAGTGGGTGAATACATGATCTGCTCTGGCTCCAAACCTGGGTTAAACCAAAGGATATAGGTTTTAGGCACTAGAAATTGGTTGCAAGTCACAGACCCTGAGGCTGATGTGGGTTTTTTTTTAAACTGTATCTGTTTTAACTTTTTAAAACCACCTTGAGCCCTAGACCAGGGAAAAGGTAGCATATGAAAAAATGTAGTAGTACTCGTGACACATGAACATAACTCAAGGTTATACATGTGAATGTCTCCAGATCTTTCCAAAATCTCCCACCCTCGGCTGGAGAGATGGAGGGAAGGATGTGGAGAGTAGACAGGGGGACAGCTTTCTACTGGCATATGTAACCCTTTCCATGCCAAGACTTCTATTTCATGAAATGGAAGCAAATGTGAAAACAGGCCATTTACCAAGATGTGAAAACAGGCCATTTGTGAAATGTGAAAACAAGCCATTTACTTAGCATGGTATGCATATATCTACTTGGTAAGAATATAAGCAACATTGTTTCCAGGGTGTGATGTAAAGACACATACTGTAACCATCATAATAAAGCTAAGGATGTCTGGGTCTGAATGGGGAAGATCACTTAGAAACCCTTTGTGTACTGTCTTCACTTTAATCATGGAGGAAAAGCAGTGTATAAATATAACAAATCAATAAATGATGCCCTGCCAAGTAGTGGTGATAATGTTGCCACATTTCCAATCCAGATTTAAAGCAAAAACCTAGGGAAGCAGAAAAATGTTAAGACGTATCCTCTCCTAGAAATACAACATGAACCTCCTTCTCCTTTCCTGAAGAATGATACAAGCAACACAATGAAAATGTATCATTGCGGATAAGAAGCACACAGCTCACCTGTAAATCCAGGTCTATTCAATATGCAACATGCAACAACAGCACAGTGCTACTGAACTAATGTCTGCCATGTAACCAACCAGCAGATTTGCATTAGTTCACAGCAATCACAAACCTAAGCTGAATCAATGAAAAAAAATTGTTTTTCAGATTGTAGCTCTCTTAAATGAGAGCAGAACTGCTACTTGTAAAGGACCAGATAGTGCTTGATCTACTCATGCAAGAAATTCCACTATAATCAATGATACCAGCAGTTTGATTAAAGTGAACAGGAATGAGCAGTCAGTGTAGAAGAGCATCATAGTTCTATTGAATTTGATACCAATACTGAGGAGAAGGAATGAAGAAACACAATCTGATGAATGTGACTACCACTGAGCTATATATTCAATGACATCTTTAGAAAGAAAAGATATAGAAAACTATATCTAGGACAAGAATACAACACACTAAGCAAATATTGACTTTTGTTGAACCAAGCTCACCATGCATTGAACTGCAAGGTAGATATTGATTGAGGCCAAAAACAATGCTTATATGAAGGAACAATGCATCTTAACATTGACCAAACCCAAAAGTTGATCAATATGCTTATATAAACATGTTATTAAAAAAAAAATGGTGACATGGTTTTCAACATAATCTTGTTTGCTACTCCCTTAAAATGAATTGAGAGATAATTCTGTTTAATTATCAATATTTCTGCACAGTAGAGTAGTAGGATACACAGTGTCCAGACTGTGGCCATAGGTGACAGTCTAAGATGACACAGGAGCCAAAAACTAGACACTGTGGAAGATACCAACAAGTAGCTGGACAGCAAAGACACCAAACAGTAGGTCAGGATCCAAAAAGGATAAATGAGGTGGCAAGATCAAGAAGGAAGTCAGAGGTAAGACCAAAGGGCAAGCCTGAAACAGAAGACAAATCACATGTCAGGCTACAGGAATAATCCAGAGCTCAGGAGACTTTATTAGGAACTCCCAGCAGTCTTCTTGCTGACTTCCAGAGGAGAGAGCAGAAGGTGAGCTGGGTCTGTGAAGACAACTTTGATAGGTGTTTTTACAGGATTGTGGGGCTGAGTTTGTTTGCTTAATTCTCTGTGTTGTTTTTTGCTTGTGCTGGCCGTGTGCTCTCCCTGAGCTCACAGCCTAATTGTCAGCTAATTGTTTGTTAGTTAGTCAGTTAACTGTCAATCAAACTAGGGAGAGTTAATCAAGCTAGGGGGAGGAGCCAGCTAGGGGAAGGAGGCTTTATTAGGAACTCCCATAGGCGCGCGACCTTTCATTCATCTACTTCACTCCTTCAAGTTCAACCATTCAAGTTTAGGAATAACCAATCCTTATAGCAACTGAACAAGTTTAATAAGAGTTCAACCTAGCTTGGCAGTTAGCTGAGCAGACGTAGCTTATACAGCTCAATTTGAGAAAGAAGGCCAATTGTTTTGTTTTGTTTTTTAACAACTATTCTCTGTATTATCAAGTATGGAAGGTGAGGGAGCTGCTGCTGTCACCTGTAGCACTTGTGGCATGTTCCTTTTCTTGCCACAAGATGTTGTCGGGTACACCTGCAGCAAGTGCAAGCTGGTCACCTTCTTGGAGGACAAGGTTCGGCAGCTGGAGGCACAGGTTTCTAATCTTCGTCTTATTAGGGAAGGTGAGGACTTCTTGGATACGGCAGAGAGGACCTTCCTGAAGACCGGATATGCGGAAGAGCTGCCAAATGAGGAAATCAGTTCCATGAGCCAGGAAAATGATGCTTGGAGGAATGTCACACGGAGAAGTAGAAGGCCCAGGAAGGAAACAGAGACTCTCAAACTACAGAATCGCTTCAACATTCTTGGTGCTATGAAAGATGAGGAACACCAAAAGGAGGGAACAGAACAACAGCAAGAAGGAATCCAACTTCTGCAACTGGAACTTGAACAGCAACAGGACAGCATCCAACATCGGGAAGACCAGCACTCCCAGCCTCAACACAATGCCCCGGCGATCCTGGAAGAATCTGCTTGTCGAAGAACCCCGGACAGGCCTCAGAGGAGGCGAGTTCTGGTGGTTGGGGACTTCTTGCTCAGAGGAACCGAACCGGCAGTTTGCAAACCGGACAAGCTCAATCGAGAGGTCTGCTGTCTTCCTGGGGCCAAGATAAACCACGTAACAGAGAGGCTAGCCAGGCTGGTCAAGCCCACTGACCGTAAGCCCCTCGTTTTGGTTCACGTTGGAACCACATCACAAAGGACTATGAGCTTATGGGGAGAAAGCTTAAGGACCTTGGTGCGCAGGTGGTCGTTTCATCAATCCTCCCTGTTCAAGGATATGGTGCACAAAGGGAAAGGACAATAGTAGAGGTCAACAACTGGCTCCGCACATTTTGCCACCACCAACAGTTTGGCTTTTTGGATCATGGCTTGAAATTCCACGAACATGGGCTTCTGGCAAGGGATGGGCTGCATCTCACAAAACTAGGCAGAAACGTTTTTGTAAACAGTCTCACAAGGAGGATTAGGAGGTCTCTAAACTAAGTACAGCTGGGGAGGGAGACAAGATTATTCAGGACAAGGACTCGGCAAGTGCAGGGGGAAAAGGCCCAAATGATATTGGCCAAGTAGGAATAGCATCCAATCGTGGGAGGCGTGGAAACAATGTTATGGGACTTGCAGGAAGGGCACGGGGACTTAAGTGTCTCTACACTAATGCACGGAGTATGGGAAGCAAACAAGATGAATTTGAACTCCTAGTACAGCAAAATAAATATGATTTGATAGGCATTACTGAGACCTGGTGGGATGAGTCTCACGATTGGAATGTAGGAATAGAGGGGTATAGCCTATTTTGTAGAAATAGACCAAATAAGAAAGGAGGAGGAGTAGCCTTATATATCAAGGATGTTTTCACCTGTGAAGAGATCCACGACTTGAACACCAGAAGCCAGGTCGAGAGCATCTGGGTAAGAATTAAGGGAGCGAGAAACAATAGGGATATTATAGTGGGGGTTTACCACAGACCTCCAAGCCAGACTGAGGACCTCGATGGTGCTTTCATTGACCAAATGATTGCCCATTCAAAAAGGAGAGATACAGTAATAATGGGAGATTTCAACTACCCGGATATATGTTGGCAGTCAAACTCTGCAAAGGCGGCAAGGTCCAGCAAGTTTCTTGCTTGTCTTGCAGACAATTTCATGGTCCAGAAGGTGGAAGAGGCGACAAGGGGATCAAATATTCTGGATCTGATCCTGACCAACAGGGAAGACCTTGTTAATAACGTAGAACTGTTTGGATCTTTAGGAGAGAGTGACCACGCCCTATTAGAATTTGGCATTCAGTGGGGAAGAGAAGACAAGTGTAGCCAGGCACTCGTCTTAGATTTTAAAAAAGCAGACTTCTGTAAACTGAAGGAGTTGCTGGCTGAAATCCCATGGTCAAGAATAGTCAATGAGAAAGGAGTTCAGGATGCATGGGAGTTCCTTAAAGGGAGATACTGAAGGCACAGGTTAAAACTGTACCATTAAGGAGGAAAAATGGAAGGCATCTGAACAAACCAGAATGGTTGATTAAAGAACTCTCAGCTGAGCTAAGTGTTAAGAAAAACATGTACAGGAAATGGAAGAAGGGGAAAATCACCAAAGAAGATTATAAGCAAGTAGCCAGGAGATGTAGGGAGAAGGTCAGAAGAGATAAAGCTCAGAATGAATTTAGGCTGGCCAGATACATTAAAAACAATAAAAAGGGCTTTTTTAAATACGTCCGCAGCAAAAGGAAAAAGAAGGAGACGACAGGGTCACTGCGCAGGGAAGAAGGGGAATTAATAACAGGAGGAAGAAAAAAGGCAGAACTCCTTAACACCTTCTTCACCTCAGTTTTTTCCCAAAAGGATAAAAACACTCAATGTGGCGGTTGGGGAGCAGGTGAGGAAGTGGGGGAAATGCAGCACAGAATAGGTAGAGAGGTAGTACAGGAATATCTGTCCACACTGGATGAATTCAAGTCTCCAGGACCAGATGAATTGCATCCTAGGATTTTAAAAGAACTAGCAGAGGTCATTGCGGAACCTCTTGCTATAATCTTTGAAAACTCTTGGCGGACAGGAGAAGTTCCGGCAGACTGGAGGAGGGCAAATGTTGTCCCCATCATCAAGAAGGGAAAAAAAGAGGACCCAAATAATTATCGCCCAGTCAGCCTGACATCAGTACCTGGAAAGATCCTGGAGCGGATCATCAAACAGTCAGTTTCTAATCACTTAGAAAACAATGCCGTAATTATGAAAAGTCAACATGGATTTCTCAAAAATAAGTCATGTCAGACTAATCTTATCTCTTTTTATGATAGAGTTACTTGCTTGATAGATGAAGGGAATGCCGTGGACATAGTATATCTTGATTTCAGTAAGGCCTTTGACAAAGTTCCCCATGACATTCTTGCAAAGAAGCTAGTAAGATGTGGGCTGGACAGGGCTACTGTCAGGTGGATTTGTAACAGGTTGACTGACCATACCCAAAGGGTGGTCACCAATGGCAGATTCTCATCCTGGAGAGAAGTGACTAGCGGGGTGCCACAGGGTTCTGTCCTGGGCCCGGTGCTGTTCAATATCTTCATTAATGACTTGGATGAAGGAATAGAGGGCACACTGATCAAATTTGCAGATGACACCAAATTGGGAGGGGTTGCTAATACGCCTGATGACAGGATCAAAATTCAAAAGGACCTGGACAGATTGGAGAGCTGGGCCAAGGCTAACAAAATGAATTTCAACAGAGAGAAATGTAAGATCCTACACTTAGGCAGAAAAAATGGTATGCAGAAATATAGGATGGGGGACACGTGGCTGGATAGCAGTATGTGTGAAAGGGATCTAGGAGTCTTAATAGACTACAAGCTGAACATGAGTCAGCAGTGTGATGCGGCAGCCAAGAAAGCCAATGCAATTCTTGGTTGCATCAATAGGAGTATGGTGTCTAGATCGAGGGAGGTATTGGTACCACTTTATTCTGCTTTGGTTAGACCTCATCTTGAATACTGTGTCCAGTTCTGGGCACCCCAATTCAAGGAGGATATGGATAAGCTGGAACAGGTCCAGAGGAGGGCAACCAAAATGGTGAGGGGCCTGGAAGCCATGCCCTATGAGGACAGACTTAGAGAGCTGGGTATGTTTAGTCTTCAGAAGAGAAGGTTGAGAGGGGACATGATAGCCATGTTTAAATATTTGAAGGGGTGTCATGTCGAGGAGGGAGTGTGCTTGTTTTTTCCTGCTCTTGAGACCAGGACAAGGAGCAATGGATGCAAGCTGCAGGAGGGGAAATTCCACCTGAACCTCAGGAGGAATTTCCTGATGGTCAGGGCTGTCCAGCAGTGGAATGTGCTACCACAGAGTGTGGTGGAGTCTCCTTCGTTGGAGGTTTTTAAGCGGAGGCTGGATGGCCACTTGTCGGGAGTGCTTTGAGGGTTTTCCTGCATGGCAGGGGGTTGGACTGGGTGGCCCTTGTGGTCTCTTCCAACTCTACATTTCTATGATTCTAGGAGCATTGTATTCAGATAACGTCCAGTTGAAACAAAGAAACCTTTCATACTTTTTCCTTCCCACTAGAATTCAATTGCTAACTTGAGGAGACACAGTACAAAATTTGAAGACACTTCTTTGGAAAGCTGCTTGCAGTTGAGTGGTTCACCACAGTGCACAGTTGCACACAGGTCCTAAGAGTGAAGAGTCTTCAGTTGCTTGGTCAATTCTTTCCATAAGTTGTCAATTAATAAAATGAATTTTGAAAAGGGATTAACATCTATGACTACAGGGGAAAAAAATCCTCCAATCCATTTTACTTTTTAAATATGTGAGAATATGCAAAAGTACATAATTCTGTTAATTATTTTGAGCATTCATTTGCACTGTAGTGCTAAAGATAGTTTCTCACTCTGCAAAGCCAGGAGCTTTGGGTGTGATGGAAGTGATAGTGGAATGGAAAAGAGTGGCTGGAATTCTGAACAACAGTTGCAGGTCCTACATGTATTGGGAATAACCTGAGGCTTGCAAAAGTGAAAGCATGCCTTTTAAAAAATTCAATGAACTTTCTCATATGAAGAACTGAGCATAGAGCGCTGGCCAACTTTGGGGGCAGGGGGGACACACAGGAAACCAGGTAGTCTGGCTGGTTACACCTAAATTCTTAACATTTATTTCAAATCAAGTTAAGAATATAGGAATCTGTCTTATACTTACCATGATGATGATGATGATGATGATGATAAATTATTTCTATCCCACCTCTCCCCACGGATCATGGTGGTGAACAAAAATAATACATTAATTACATTAAAAACATTAAAAACATATCCAATCCCACCCACCCACCAACCCACCTAAAACCAACCCCCTAAAACACACAACAATTAACAATTAAGAACAGTCAACTATTAAAGGAACAACAAGACAGTTGGTGGGAGGCGGTGGAAGTACTAGTTTGGGAAGGCCTGTCGGAAGAGAGCAGTCTTGACTGCTTTTTCAAAGCAGTCAAGACTGGTAATATGCCGGGTCTCCTCCGGCAGGCCATTCCATAACTTGGGAGCGACCAAAGAGAAGGTCCTCTGGGTAACCGCAGCCAACCTAGTTCTGACCGACTGCAGTAAGTTCCTCCCAGAGGACCTTAGTGTGCAGGGCGGATTATATGGGAGAAGGCAATCCTGCAGGTAGGCTGGCCCCAAGCCATAAAGGGCTTTAAAGGTAAGAACCAACACCTTGTACTGTGCCCAGAAACTAATAGGCAGCCAATGTAAAGACTTCAGAATTGGTGTTATGTGGCCAGTTTTAGATCTACCAGTGACCAGCCTGGCTGCCATATTCTGAACTAGTTGAAGTTTCCAGACTAAGCACATGGGTAGCCCTATGTAGAGTGCATTACAGAAGTCAAGCTGTGAAGTTACCAGTGCATGCACCACTGTTTTTAGGTGTTCCAGCTCCAGGAAGGGGCGCAGCTGGCGTATTAGCGAAGCTGATAACAGGCACTCCTGGCCGCCGCATCTATTTGAGCTGTCATCTGAAGTGGCGAGTCCAGGAGCACCCCCAAGCTGCGGACACAGTCTTTTGGGGAAGTGTGACCCCATCTAGAACTGGTTGACAAACCTCCATACCTGGGCTAGGGCCTTTAACAGCAAGTACCTCCGTCTTATCTGGATTCAGCTTCAGTCTGTTTTGCCTCATCCAGTCCATTACTGCTTCAAGGCATTCGTCCAGAGGCGAGATGCCACCCTTAGTTGATGCTATTATCCGAGGCATGGAGAGATATATCTGGGTGTCATCAGCGTACTGATAGCACCTTCCTCCATGCCTCCTGATGATCTCTCCCAGCGGTTTCATGTAGATGTTAAATAGCATTGGGGACAGGATGGCGCCCTGAGAGACGCCAGACTTAAGCTCCTTTTTTGAGGAGCAGCTGTCCCCAAGCATCACCATCTGGTATCTACCTGAGAGATAGGACCGGAACCACTGAAGTGCAGTGCCCCCAACCCCCAGCCCTCTCAGGTGTTCCAGAAGGATACCATGGTGTATGGTATCGAAAGCCGCTGAGAAATCCAAGAGTACCAGCAGGGTCACACTTCCCCTGTCGATACCTAGGCAAAGATCATCCACTAAGGCGACCCTAGCAGTCTCGACTCCATATCCTGCCCTGAAGCTAGTTTGAAATGGGTCTAGATAATCTGTTTCATCCAAGACAGCTTAGAGCTGAAGACCAACAGTCCTCTCGATCACCTTGCTTAAAAATGGGAGATGGGAGACTGGTCTATAGTTATTCATATCTAGGGGATCTAGGGAGGGCTTTTTTAGAAGTGGCCGTATAATCACTTCTTTCAAACAAGCTGGAAAATTGCCCTCCCTGAGAGATGCATTAATAATATATCTTAAATGAGTCTTAATTGCAACTCCTCCTTGGACGACCAGCCATGAAAGGCAGGGATCAAGAGGGCAAGTTGTCTTTCTTTATTTCCAAGGAGCTTGTCTTCGTCCTCGGTACTCACTGACTGAAACTGATCCAGTATAATCCTGTTCACGGAATCGCCGGACACTTCATTTGTAACCTCTGCTATAACACCGGCATCCAAGTCGGCTCTTGTTTATACATACCATTCATCCATCTAAAATAATACAGGCAAAAGCTCTCCAGAATTTCAAGGAGGATCTTTTTCCCTAACTCTACCTGGAAATGCCTAGTATTCGTTAATGGTCTAACATTCAAACCAGCCTGATCCTACTTAGCTTCTAAAATCAGATTAAATTGGTGTGTTCAGAGTAGTAAGGTAGATTTCCTTGCAAAATGTACCAAAAGTATTCTTTTGGACTGGGGAGGGATAAGAGTTGATGTTTTCCTTCCAGTCATAAACTTGCCCAAACTGGTTAGAATGTTGCCTAAATCTCGATATGACCAAAATCACCACATTAATATGCATGTTAGACTCGAGGAAGGAAGGAAGGAAGGAAGGAAGGAAGGAAGGAAGGAAGGAAGGAAGGAAGGAAGGAAGGAAGGAAGGAAGGAAGGAAGGAAGGAAAAGAAGAAGAAACAAAGGAAAAGGAAAACAAAGGGAAAAAAATAGTGTTTGTGACATACCTGGAGTAGTTGGTTGACTGTGTCCATATCGTTAGTATGATCTTCATTTTGGCCCCATTGAATAACACACCAAATCAAGTTACTTTGTGATCAAGATGGTGTATTTATATTGCACAACATACAGGCAAAGAAACAGAAATCATGGGTAAAATCCTTCTGGTGGCACAATGCATCATAGCAGGAATCCTGTTGAAGCCATACACATGTAGAACTTTGTGTTATACCTGGATGTTCTCTTTCTTTCTTTTTAATGTTTTGCAAAGTTTTATTTACTAGCTCTTCATGAAGCATCCAACTCCATCAGGCAGCTCTTCAATAGTTCACAGCAACTTTGAAGCCTCAGGGGACACTGCTGTGATAATTTATTGAATGAGGAGGTGACCAGCCTGTGCCCATTGAAGCTGCAGTTGCATCTATTTTACCAGGCTTCTGTAGCATTGCTTGGCCAGCTCCCCTGCCCCTCACCAACATGGCCAGTACATGGCCACAGCAGCCCCCCACCAACTGCTACTGAGGGAGTGAACTGCACAGAGCTCACAAATAAGAGGGTACAATTCTGTTGGTACACTACAAAAGGAGTGGCAATTTTTCCCCCCAGAGCCGCACAGCAGCAGGAAGGAAAGTCAAATGAAATCTTCCTATTCTAAGCAGCCTTTTTCTTAAATGCTTTACCTCCTACACAGCTACTGCAGCTGCAACTTTTTTCTTTCTGCCTGCACCACATCCTATGTCAGTGTAGTGCACTAGCAGGTTTCCAAGTATTAGTTCAGATGTCTTATTACCCTAGCTTTGCCCTGTCATTTACTGAAGGACAGCTTAAGTACTTCAGATCAGGGATGAAAAAATCTTGGGCCTCCAGATGTTTTGACCTGCTCCTCTAGAATCTCTAGACGGGATGACCAGTTTTAAAGTCCTGTGGCCTGTGACCTAAAACATCTGGAGACCAACACTCAGGTTTGGATAGAAAAGCAAACAGGTAGTTTTGCCTACCACCCCCCCATCACATACATTAATAACCATCACCACACTTAGTGATGCTTAATGGTATTTCATGTGAAGAACACCATCTATCTGTTGTGAAATGATCCCTGATTTCAAGCTTACTTTCAGCAGAAGTGGAGGAGAAATACATACAGGAGTTGTTACACACTTAATGGAAAGACCCTGTCTTCCCTTTTCACAGTTTGCAGAGCACCAAGCCACTGAGTTGTCTCTTTTCCCTTCCTCAGATTCTGGATGTGGGCAGTCATCCAAGGAGTGCCAAGAAGCATCCATAACCATCAGCATGAATCTGATTCATCTGTATTAAAAAGTGTTTTAATGTGGAGTTGCTGCTTGTAAAAAGTTGACAGATTGACAACTTTAGACCGGAGCACTTCTTGCTTATCCCCAGCAGTGATAAATCAGCAGGGTTTGGCATTTCCCCACCAATATGTTTACATCTGTTATGGAAGAGGTCATGTCTGAAAAAAGGGGCATCTGAGGCTAAGGGATGTCATTCCACATATATCTCCAAATCATTCTGGATGATGTGGCCTCTCAGTCCAGTTTATTTCTGTTATTATTTTTTGCAATTTAGAGTTTGCCTTAACTCATCTGAATTTATGGAGCAGGTGACAACAGATTAGAAAGACATGAAACACCCTGTTACCATCCAATTAAAGCACTCTGCTCAGCCATGAAAACCCACTCTCTCAGCCTCAGGAAAAGAAATGGCAAACCCACTGTGAACAAATTTTTACCAAGAAAATCTTATGATAGGTTTTCCTCATGGTTGTGAAATGACTAGAAGGTATCAAACAACAACAACAATACCAATACCAAAAAAGAGTTCATGTCTACCACGTCCAGTCTTCTGAGATAAACTATAGGGAGCCTCCCCCACAACACACACCAGAAAGATTCCAATTGCCAATTGCCTTTAACCAATCTCTGCCTTCAGCCACAAGACCAAGGGCTATGGAAATGCTCCCCTGACAGGCTGAATATCACAACAAAGGAAGACCAGCCTACATTTCTTGCACACTGCATGCACTTATGACAGTTTGCTACTATTTTACACCAAAATCCAAAATCCTCAATCAGTAATATCTTTATTGGGCCAGCTCCAAAGCATAAAAAGCTTTATGAAAGCTTTTGAAGCTTCACTGATCTCTTCATCAGGCAAAGATGTTAAAAATCATACAGGAGAATGATGATAATGATGATGTTAGAGTCATAGGCCTATATTCTGTCTGAGATAGTACTGAGGGATTTCAACACAGGAAGAGGCTACTCTTCTTACTGGCCACGGGAGGATTTGGAACAAAGAGCAATAAAAGACAGGTAATAAAATTTCAGTTCCATTAGCAATAGAAAATAACCTTTCTTGAGATGTAGCTGACCTGTCGTGTGAGAATCTAACTGCTCCTTTCTCAAGCAGATAACAATGAATTTCTCAAGGAGTCTCTGTACTGTTACATCTGGAAAAACTTTTAGGAGCTGTATAGATAAAACTTGCCAAAAGATAGTCCCAAATTGTAGTCAAGTGAAAGAGTTTTATCTTTGTTGGAAGTAGAAAACCTAAAATGTTTAAGTCCCAGTCCTTTGGCTCCCTCTTGTTTAGGATTCTCCTGTTGCAGCAAAATTTGGTATCTTGAAATCTAAGTAGGAGGGGATATATTCAGGGGTAGCCATTTTGCTGCATGGCCAACGTGCCTACCCCGAATATATTTTGATACCATTTCAACAGTCATAGCTCCATCCTAAGGAGTCCTACAATTTATTGTTTTGTCAGTTATTTATAATTCTCTGTTAAAAAGCTCTATTGCTTCACCAAGCTACAAATCCCAAGATTCCATAGGATGCAGACATTACAGTGATACCAGAGAGGTGTAATGGCATAGTATGAAAGCCTTTGGATCAGTTAAGGAAAAGCTACCTAAAAACACTAAAGTAGCCATGCTATGTCAAAGGTCCATCTGGTCTGGTATTTTTTACAGGTAGTGCCCAGTGAGTTGTCTACGTGAAACTACAAGCAGGACACCCAGCATCTGTTAATACAGTGGTTCTCAACCTGTGGGTCCCCAGATGTTTGTGGACTTCAGCTCCCAGAAGCCCTGAGCATTGACCGTAATGGCTGGGGCTTCTGGGAGCTGAAGTCCACAAACATCTGGGGGCCCACAGGTTGAGAACCACTGCGTTAATACTAATAGAGACTGCATTTGTGCAGCATCTAGCTACTATGATTAAGGAACTTCAACACCAATGGCTATAGAAAATAGACTAAGCTTTTATTATGGGAGCTCTTTTAGAAATGGAAGGGTGCTAAGCTAGGTTAGAACAGAAGGACTAAGTTAGTTTGCTTTTGGAGCAGTGAAAGAACAAAAAGGAGATGGAGAGAATGATCCCCAGGAATACCAACCTATGAAGTCATTACTAATTTACCTAGTTGATAAAAAGTTAATAAAAATACTAATTATCAATCATATACAACCATAATTCTATTATTTTGAATTAAATTGATTGTAGACATTGGTATTGTACCTTTATAACCTAAATATTGAAATCATCATCTTTAAACCAAAAATACCAATGGGGAACAATAATAAATGGAGTAATGTTATAAATCACTGATAAGTCTTAAACATTATTACTAAAATCTATATTATAAACACTAAAAAACTAAAATAGCAACAAACTAAAACCATCATCTTCTATTTTTCTGTAATGCTTCTTATGTAGCAGTAAAAGGCTTAAAAATACATCAGTTTCAAAAAACTAATGCCATCAATTGGCCTCATTTTTCTTTAAATGATATTTCTATTCAGATGAAAATTCATCATCTGTTCAGCCCCTTAATCTGTATGTAAGATTGTCCATTTCAGCAATTCACGTCAGTCTATCAAACCATTCTTCCACTGATGGGATTTCCATTTTTTTCCAGTACTTTGCCTATACTAATATTGCTACCAATAACATATGTTGCACCAATGTATGTTGTCCCTTATCAATAGTTGTATCATCTGTCCAAATTCCTAGCAAGTATAACTCAGGATTCTTTGGTACTGGGCTTTCACAATCTTTTGCATCACATTTTGTATCTTAAGCCAAAATTGTTTAGCCTTTTCACAAGGCCACCATATATGGTACAAAGATCTAACCTCATCTTGACATTTCCAGAATTTGTCCTTTGTATCTGTATATATCTTTGTGAGTCTCTCTGGTGTCAAATTCCAACAGTACATCATTTTCTGGCAATTTTCTTGAAGATCATAGCAAAGTATATTTTTAATACCTTTTGTCCATAACTTTTCTCATTGATTCATATGTATGGTGTATCCAAAGCTTCTTGCCTATCTAATCATATATTCTTTGACTTGTTCATCTTCCATTTCAACAAAAACTTATACATTTTAGCAATCAGGTGGTTATATAAGTACACCATAGTAATTCTAAGTCCGATTTACTCCTCTCAAATTCTGTCTTCTTTTTGTCTTCTTTAAACCTTGGATAAAGTTGTCTGTATGAGAGCCATTGCATATTATTGCTTTCTTCTTCTAATTGTTGTATTGATTTCATTACATAATCTTGATCACTTCTCTCCAATAAGTTAGAATACATTACCAATGGTGATCAGCTAGCATTTCTAGTCTGCAAAAAGTCTCTTGTGGAGAAATCCAAAAAGGTGTCTTCAAATGAAAATTCATTATATATTTATTCCAAAGGTTCAATAGAGCACATCTAATGCAATGTTTTTTAAAAAACAACATTAACCTTAACTTTATCATATCATAATTGTACATGCCACCTAAATTTCAAGCCATGACCTTCTGGGTTCAAAAGTTTGTGCTCTTTTAACATAATCCATTTTTAAATCCAAGTCATACATGAGGCAACAAAGTACATTTTTAAGTTTGGTAATCCAAGGCCTCTCCATTCTTTTGTATTTTGTAGAATCCTGTATTTCACTCTGGGTTTCTTGCCTCACCAAACCAATTTTAGCAAATCTTTTTGCTGTTGTTTAAATGGCTTCTCTTTAGTCAAAATTGGAATCATGTGGAAAAGAAAGATAATCTTTGGAAGGACATTCACCTTTATCATTGAGATTCTCCCCAATAAGGACAAATTCAGCTTCTGCTGTTTATCCAAATCTTTCTTAATCTCATTTCATGTCTTCACATAATTATTTTTGAATAGTTGCCTCAAAATTCCTGTTAGACAAAAATCTAAATACTCCATTATTTTTTCCAGTTTTAAAACCTGATTTTAACTATAGTTCATTCTTCTCTTGACTCCTCGTGTTCTTAGAATTTTGTTATTTTCCATGTTTATAGTTTTTGATTATTTTATCTTCCACATTTTTCCTAATCTCCTTTTTAAGTCAATCAGATTGGCAGTTATCACTGCATCTTTTGGTAAGAAATTCCAGTTTGACTATAAGCGGTGTGAACCAATACTTCCTTTTGTCTGTCCTGATTTTTTTTCACCATCCAGCATTAAAGGGTGACCCTAGGTTCTACGATATTAATACTCTGATACTGGAGTACAAGAACCCAAGGACAAAAAGGTTTCCGTGCTTTCTCCATGCTGCATAATTGCATATATTTCTAATTTTCACTCCCCTACTCACTTAAAGGGGGTTTTCTTCCCTTTTCTTTTCCTAAAATAAAAATCACACATTACTTGTTCTGGCTTCTACCATTGGTCAGAGGAAGGAGGCCTCCTAGTCAGTTTCTGTACCTCTGTCCTTTTGACTATAGAGCAAATGTACAACCATGTTTGTAGAAGCAACTGTGCATTCATATGTTACACCAGAGATAAAGAGAGCTTCTTAAGCTTCTCTGGTCTTTTCTGATCTCTTGCTTCTGTAATTACAGACTCATATTTTAAGGTCTTACTTGAGCTCACTACATTCTTTACCTTTGTCCTGCAGTTATAGCCAGCAGAACCAACACAATACTATTATGGGGACTAAGCATGAGGAACCAAAACTTGCACAGTTTTCGAGTTGCACTGAAGCTTTCAATTTTTTTATAGCTATTGTAATTTTTGAAAAAAAATGAGGGGAAGAATAAATTTCTGTCAGAAAGCAAGGTGTGAAGCCCTTTGGTAGAAGACTATAACTGTAACTATAACTATAACTATAACTATAACTATAACTGCCCATGGTTGTTAGTCAGACTGTTCCTTTTCCTTTGATGACCAAGACTCCTGGGCGCTGGAGTGAGTCTATCCATCTGGGTTGCTCCTTGGTTACTCTTGAGCAGGAAAAACTATAAAGCTTTCCTGTTCAGCCTGAGATTTTTCTTAGTAATCCTTCCACACTCTCAGAAAAGAAAAGAAAAACCTTCTGGTTAACAACTATTAGAGACAGATTTTAAGACCCAAAAAAGTCTGTGGAAGAGTCACTGAGGACCTTATCACACCATACCTTAATCCTGCATTGTTCCATTGCAATCCCACTATAGCCATTCCTGTAATGATATCAGGTTATTAATGTTCTCTATTGCACCTTGTCAACATCTGTGCATTAGTAGTGTCACTCACTCTGTTCTTCAGTTTGCATTACAGCGTCGTTGCTGAGTCCTTTTCCCCAGCCCACACCTCATGATCGGTCCATTTTTATTTATTTTTTTATTATGCTGTACTTGTGCAGTAATGTTCTAATGTCATGATGCGGAGACATATGAATCTGCCCACTACTGGATCAGCTACAGAAGGAAGCATGCCCACAGCTAACCGGATTGTTGCAGGAAAGAGGCCTTTAACAAACTATTTACAGCATGAAAAAAGGGCACATTTCAAACATATTGCAATGCAACAGCTGCTGGTGAGCAATGACATGGTGCAATAGGCCTGATCCCGAACCAGGAATAACACATTGTTCTGGCAGTATGACACCTTGGTCTGATAAAGCTCTGAATCTCATCCAAGATACACTGCATATCCTCAAGATACCACTCAATTTCCACAAGGCTTATTCTGAAATTTTAAAGGCCCTTCACCACCCAGGTCTGTCTTCTGTGTCTGCCTGCCTGTCTGCCTTCCTGCATTCCTACCTACTTTCCTTCCCTTTTCTTCTTAATTAGCTAGATTGTCTGTTATGCAAATAGTATATCCAGTTTTAGGTAATGATGTCCTTGTATGACAATAGCAGTTCTTTGGAGTTAAGAAGGTAAAGGTGCATTATAAGAAAGAAAGCCCTTCCATTGTCTCAAGGCACTGCCTGTCAATCTGATTTAATGATTGTAAAGATGTTTCGTCTGACTTGAAGGTCCAGAGGTCCATTCTAAGATGAGAGACTACTGATGGGGGAATAGAACATATATGATCCCAGGGGCCTCTTTATTACACAAATCTAATGCTTCTTATTTAGAAAATGTAGTACTGCTTCCAGGCCTGCAGTTCCCCTCAGAGAAACAGAATTTCAGCTCACAGTGAACTAAGTTAAAGTGATGTTACAACCCCTGTAGACACTTCAGAGCCATGTAATTTACAGACTGGAGCTCATATGGAAAGAAATGAAGATTGGTGTGTGAAGGGAGTGAACTCTGTACTATCTGAATATTATTATTTTATTTCAGTGTCTAGTTCCATACTTGCCAAGATGGAGCTTTTCTGCATTCTTCAGATAATTATAGACCATTCAGTACTATGTGACTGGCATCAATTTATTCAGGATAAATTTCTCACTGTCAATTTAAACTAAATGATAAACTAAACCAAATGGTAACAAAACTAAATGATAAAACTTTCTCCTTTTCTGAATCACATTATTTCAGGCTACTCATGATAGATTGCGTATTTAAATGACTTCTCTCATGGCATCTTTTAAAAAAAGAAAAAGAGAGAAACAGCAACATGGAACAATTCTCCAGTAGTCAAATTACAAGGTCCAGAAAGGGACTCATCCTCTTATCATTTGTGCCAGTTACTCTTTCAGGTTTGGCTAAAACTGGGGCTAGAATCAAACACCTGTGGGTAGTGTTAAAGTTCCTTCCTGTCCTTCTGGGCTGGCCCAAATCATTTTGTAAGCTGAGGCTGAATTCACCAGCAGCCACGTTGTTGAGAATGTTCAGAGTTGGAAGTGAAGCTTTCTGATAGATTCAGCCAAACAGCCCTAGATTATATCTCCATTTGGTTTTGTTTTTCAAATGCAACCATAATTTCTTACAACAAGCAAATACTCTGCTCCTTCTCTTCTTCAGTATGGGAACCATTGAGTCATTCAGCCATGGATCTCTCAACCAGATACAGAAGAGCTGAGGCTGAATTCAATCCCACCCCACCCCCAATTCCATGTTGAGAAGCAGATCAGATAATTGGTTGAATCAACACCGATGATAAGACAGCTTCCTTTGCTTCACTCTGTGGTTGGCAGACTAGCTCTTTAGGATGCAGGTCTATGTCATATGGCGTATATAGTCTTGGTTTCTGTCAACACACTTCAGTTCCCTACCCACTGAAATCTATAGCTTGAGATGATTGATTTCCTTTTCCCATGGTGAGGGGGCTATCTACTTTTTCCACCCATAGCAGTAGATATACTATTGTTTTCTTCAACCCCCCTCAGATGCTAATTGAATGCAAGGAGGAAAGAGGCAATTTGGGTCATACTTGCTGTCCTACTCTGGATATCCATGCATTTATTTGAAAATGAATGCAGTTATGGGTACAGTTATATTTATAGTCACAACACAAAGAATGTATATACACATTCAGCTCATACACTTGTAGGCTACATTAAGATCTTCAGTTAAGGCACAGAACCTGGCAATGGTAAGAAATGAGTGTAACTATTCTCCCTACTCTATATCTGTGTTATCCATGGATAACAGATGTTTCTGAAGAAGTGTAAGAAAAAGCTTTATCAGATTAGCATCTGGGGGTTGTACAAGCAGCGCTTTCAATTTCAGCTCATTCAGTGAAGGTGGGAAAGATTGCTAGAGATTCCTGATTTACCAGCCCATGTGTCTGGACCCTTTTGAGAGACTGAAGATCAGGCTGGCTTCTTTCGTGTAAAAGAGGAATAGTAATTCTTTGTTGCTAAGCTGTTAGCTGTTGCCTTTGGCATGTTCCGCAAACATAGTTGTCTTATCTAATTTCTGCAGAAGATGGCAAGAGTCATGTTTCATGGCAGAACCCAACATGCATTATTCTGGCAGCAGGAAATTGAGTGATTTCATTGTGCTTTTTATGAAAGAACCAAGCCAGCTGTGCCTCTCTCAGAAGAATATACATACCCTCCCTGGAGAAGGAGAGCCACAGCTGCATGGTTCTCCTAATGTGTCCTCCTGCCAGATGATCCAGAGAGCCCTAATTCCACAGGGAGGTCCCTTAGGAGGATGGTGCTGACATTGCAACATGCAGCATTCTGCCGCAAACTGTATGCCCCCAAATTGTATAAAAACCCTATTTATTTTCATAAGACCTATCCCAGGAAAGTTCTCTACAGAGAAACTGTCATTCACCATGGAGAAGACTATCTACCACCTGAAGATGCCCCTGACTTTTAAGAGGGACCTTCTATCTAGTGAAGACAGAAGCACCCAATTTGGTTTCTATTAATTTTTTTTTCCCTTTCAGCAAACTGTGCAATACCAAAGTATCTAGAATTTAGGGATAAAGCAAGAGGAAGATCAAGCTGGTAAAGTGTGGGTTTACCCCCAAAGGTGAGTGATTCAGGGGTCCGCCCACAATGACTATGTCTCTATAGAAAGGTGGGGAATTACAGCTCAAAAAGGAAGCCTGTGGAAGGGGGGTAACTTTGGGAACTTTTCACCTAAGTATAGTGGTATTAATGAAGAGACACAAGTTTGCAGGTTATAAGAGTATTTTATTGGGGGGAAATCATGAACACATGCAAGATTTAAGCAGTCTTGCAACTATACAAGGCTAACAGGAAGGAAGAAAGGAAAACTGAGATAACAAGGAGTCAAGATGAAGTGAGTGATATTCACCAGTCTTGAAGAGAAGGAAGTTGTGGTGAAATGACTCAAAAATGAGAGTTTGAGGGCAGCTTGGAGGAACAAGGATCTGAGGTGCAAAGTAATGTCCAAGTGCTAGCAAAAAGTCAGGTCTAAGCCAGGGTTTAATTATCTTTTTTCTGCCCTGAAGGGGATGGTGCTAATGACTCTCTGGCCCAGCAAACAAAGGGGTCTGGAGCTGGCTAATTCTCTTAACATTAGGTGACAAGGCATTGATGGGAGTTGTGATAGCTTCTTATTATTTGGGCAGGTGAGGAAACAAAAGGGGAAGTTTTCCAGGTTTGGGCCATTGGGAGGATGATCTTCTCCAACTAATCCTCAGTGAGCTTATGACCTGGCCATGCCTTGAGGTCCTTTCTGACCAACTTTTCTATGTGTACACCCTCTTTGCCAGCTTGGCTTTTCAGCCATAAATATATGGTTTATATTTAGTGACAATTAAATAATGTTCATTGCCAGTTATATCATGTCATGATGTGGTTGTGTATGCCATGGTTACATGGGCTTCACAAACTAGTGAGGTATGGCAAGCTGATGAAATATAGCAAACTAGTAAAGATAATGTTAGACAATGTTACAGGGAGATTGATATTTAATTTGTTCATAGACCAAACCCACAGAAATAGTTGCTCTTAATCCTGGAGAGAGGTGACAAATGTGGTGTCTCAGGCATCTCTCCTGGGCCCAATGTTGTTTAGCATCTTTATAAAAAGTCAGATAATGGCATAGAAGGCACACTTTTCAAATCTACAAATGACACCAAATTAGAAGGTGAAAACAGAATTCAAAATGACCTGAACAGACTGGAAACATGAGCCAAAACTAACAAAATGAATTTCTACCAGGAGGAAAAATGAAATGCACAAGTATGGGATGAGTGACACCTGACTTGAAAATAGTACGTGTGAAAAGGATCTAGGTGCCTTAGTAGACCACAAGCTAAGCATGAGTCAACAATGTGATGTGGCAACTAAAAACGTCAATTCAATTTTGGACTGCATCAACGAGAATATAATGTCCAGATTGAGGGAAATGGTAAAGCCCTCTATTGGTCAGACCTCACCTGGAATAATCAGTCAAGTTCTAGGCACCACATTTCAAGAATGATATTGGCAAGCTTAAATGTATCCAGAGGAAAGTAACCAAGCCTTAAGAGGAGCACTTCAGGGAGCTGGTTATGTTTTGCTTGGAGAAGATAAGACATGATAGCTATCTTCAGGTATCTGAAGGGATGTTATGTAGAAGAAGGAATAAACTCGTTTTCTCCTGTTCCAGACACTGGAACATGAACCAGTGGATCCAAATGACAAATTGCATGCCACCTAAACATTAGGAAGAACTTTTTCACTGTAAGACCTATTAAACAGCAAAGCAGACTGCCAAGGAGGCTTTCTTGGGGGGGGGGTCTTTCAACAGACGTTGGATGGGCATCTCTCTGGAATGCTTCAGTTGTATATTGCTGTATGGCATGGGTTTCGACTAGAATCAGTGGTTGCCAACCTTTCGGACCTCATGGACCACTAAACTTACAAATTTTAATCCTGTGGACCACTAATATGATTTTTTTTTAAAAAAAAAAAGGTACAAACATCTATAAAATAATGATCATAAAAGTTCCATTTTATTAATATGAAATGCATTTGTTTAATTATAATAAAAATAAAATTATTATTTACAAACAAATAATCAAGTAGATATCATAGAGGTAAATCAAAATACCAATTGATTCATATTCTGATATTTACAGACACTTTAGTTCATCAGCTAGGTACTATAAAGATCAATCAAAATATCAGTTCATTCATTAGCCACTGTGTGTCAATTCATTCAAAATATCTATCCTAATAATATTTTTAGTGTTTCTGCAGTGTGGGTGTTACAGAATTCATACACTGACTTTTGGTTTCCCAATCTATACAGAAATTGATTCAATAGATTCATCAAATAAATTCATTAAGCAGGTTCAATAAACAAGTTTATTATCGTTCACTGTCCCTTCCAGACCTCTCTCCAGTCCCTCCTCTTCTCCCTCTCTCATTGTCTCTTTCTCCTTTACTGTCATTTTCTCAAAGTTCCTCTCACCTCTTCTCACTGAGTTGTTCTTTTCTGTTTGTGTTGCGGTTGGTTTTGGTTTTGGAGGGTAAACAGATATCAAATGTCTAACAATATAAGTTAGAGCAGAAACAGTTGCAGTCATGGAGCTCACACACAATACCCTCCAATAAACCTGGGCAAAGATGAGAGGAGAATCACACTCAAGTTGGAAAGGAGAGGGGAAGCTGTTACCCTGATTTCTGGGGGTCCCATGAGGGACACCTAAACGTGCTCCAATTATTTGGGGAATGGGAATTAGCAAGAGCACAAGCTAAGCAATACGAGAGGCAGGGCAACGTAGCAAGATCTTGAACCCAATGTATACGGGGTCAAGCTAAGTCAATGAGCAAACAGAAGTAAATAATAATTGTTTTCCTTTATTTTGATAACACAGTCACAACATATGTATGCAAACACACTCACACAGACCTAAGGAAAGAAAGGTAGGAGTTGGATAGAGGGTTTTAAGAGGGATTTTTGCATGGGAAATACTACACCTGTCCTGAAGCCCAGGTAGTCTGAAGAAAAATCAGTAGAAGTGGAGATTCTCAGCACGTGGAGCTGAGGGGAAGGCTCGTTGAATGGAGTGACAGCAAGGCGGGACGGAAGTCAGAGCAATCCGAAGAGATGCTCAAAATCAGGGGAAAATGTGCCTGTAAGCTAGTCCATTCCCAGGGAAAACAATGGATTTTGAGCTGGAGACAAAGCCCCTGAAAGGTCAGTATTTTGCATGATTGAATTATGACACAGTTGTCAATAGCATAGCCAGTATGGAAACGCGGAGTACTTGACAGTTGGATATTTGGCTCGTCAAGCTGCCTGCTCGGGGCAGGGAGTCTTTTGTAAACAGTATGCATACATGTGATCTTAAGAGGGTACTTGCCTGAAGGTCTTCTGAAGCTGCAGTCCAGCAAATACTGGCCTGCCTGGATTTGTATTGAATGGTTCAGCTACTTTCGGCCGTACTCGTGTGCATGCTTGTCCGGGTGCCTCACAAGCACATGGAGAGGAATGGGTAGTGAAGGCCAAATTCTTGATATCAAATGATATCTAATATACCACAAGTTCAGACTAGAAACTACAGAAACAATCCCCCCCGCCCCCCCCGAAAATGGGCAATTTGGGGACAATATCGAACATTTTCCAATTAAAAATCAAAAATAGTTTTAGAGCCAAATAGAGATCTTGAGGCACAGCGGTAGTATGTCACCATATGGAAAGGGAATCTTAGGGGAAAATGAAGGAGTTCTATCTTAAAATGCAGTTCTAACTTAACTAAACACATTCACACAAATGTACATAGGCAATAAACAATAATAAATCATCCCATCAATAGAGAAATAGCGGTAAATTAGCAATTACGGCAAATAGCACAATACAAAACAGTTGAACTTGAAGCAAAAGCATGGCTACCAATGAGGCACAGCAGAAAATAGCAGGAAAAATGGCAATGGTTACAATGTATCAAATTTTGCAAACTAGCTGACAATTGATTGCTAACTATTAGCTGTTTGCATCTTGCAGATCTTGGAGTGAGGAATAGTCCATGTGGAATGGCAATAGTCCCTTTTAACTGAGTCCTTTTGTAAAACAGTCTTTTATCTCTGTCGGGAGGTGTCTGGATCACCCCCTCCCCACTGTCCCACGGCTACAGCGGAGGGATCGGGCATCTCCTTGGACTGTCTCCCAAATGGAGCTGCGATTTTTCTTCTTCACCCCCCCCCCACGGTACCCAGGGGTGATGGTCAGGTCCGGGGGTCGTCCCAGTTCTCTAGAGACATCGACCTGTAGTTATTTTTGCAACAGAACTGACAACATGGTTATCCAATGCATAGATAAAATGCAAATTACCAGCTCAGTGCCTGATGGGAGTTCAAGTTGAGCTCTAAAATTTTGTTTCAATGTAACCAGAAAGTTTGTGGGGGAGCAAGGGTTTAAATAGCTCCCAAGAACAGAGCTGTATTGGCCTTAGCAGGGCCTATTCAGGTAGTGAGGTTGTGAATTCAGAACCCACATCAATCCACTGGCCCTGAGGCGGCCTTAAGCCATGCCAACCCGACCAAGATGCCTAGACCCTGCTGGCAGGCAAACAGCCGAAGGCTTCCCCCTAACAGGATTGGATTCCACTTGGCAGATTGCTTGCCGAGGTCCCCCCCTCTTTGCTCAGACCCAGAGCTGGGCTCCAAGCCTGACTATGTAGCAGAGGGCTTGGGGTTCTGCATGTATGGTGCTGGTGTTAGATGTAGGTTCTGAGTGCACAACTTTCCTACCTCGAAAAAAGCTGGATTCCGGTGCAGTCCTGAAGATAGGTCGCCCGGATAGGATTTTAGTAAACAGTTAAGACATCACAATCAAAACTATTTAAACTAACAATAAACTATGTACAAATTACAAACCTCAGAGCTATCAATTCCTAATAAAACCGGCCAGCTTGTAGCTGGAAAATTTGTTTCTTGACCCACAGTGCAAGGCCAATTAAGCATAGGGCTAGTATGACCTGGAAGACTACCAGTTTTATTAAAGGGTGCAAGGTGAAATGGGCTATCGCTTGCCCTGTGGAAGACCAACTGAAGGTGTCCCACCATGACTGTTGGGAGGTTGATTCCAAATCTTTGGAGGAGTCAACGATCACCTTGGCGGGATGGTGAACTGTCAAGGCAATCTGGTGGAGGGAGTGCAATACCTCCAGTACTCTGTGTGCAAGACGGGTGAGATTCCGTAGCCATGTAGACATGGAGATCTCATCCTCGAGATGGAATCCGACTAGTTCGGACTCCGTGGGCATGTATCCAGTCTCTAAGACAAAGTCTGAGATAAAAGTTCTGCCCAAAACAATCCTGAATGTGCTGCGCACAAAAGCAAGAGTTGCCGGTGGTACAGTTAATCACTACTGTCACACCACTA